>PITA01005615.1:0-108614 GCA_004023965.1 Spilogale gracilis | reverse complement strand
GCGCTCCACGCTCGGCGTCGCCGTCTCTCTGGGACGCGCGCGGGCTCCGCGGTGCGCGGGAGCCGGGCGGGCGGCCATGGCGCCGCGCGCGGGGAGGTAGCCCGGCGGGCCGCGGGGAGCCCAGGGGCCGCCATGGCCCGGCGGCGGCGCCGCGCCTGCATCGCGCTGTTCCTGGTGCTGCTCTTCGCCTTCGGCACCCTCATGGGCCTGCGCACCCTCAAGGCTCCGGACGGACTCCCGGCGCTGGGCCCCGGCCTGGAGCTAGCGCCCTTTGAGCGACGCCCGGAGGGAGCCCCCGCGCCTGCCGCCCGGGCCCCGGCGGCCCCCGCCGCGCCGCCCCCGCCGCCGCCGCCCCGCACCGCTGGCCCAGGCAGTCCCCCGGGCCCGGCCCCCGCAGAGGCCGAGCCCGTCCCCGGGCAGAGTCTGCGCGTCTACTCCGACCTGCACGCCTTCTACTACTCGTGGTACGGGAGCCCGCGGCGCGAGGGCCACTACATTCACTGGGACCACGTCATGGTGCCGCACTGGGACCCCAAGATCTCGGCTAGCTATCCCCGCGGCCGCCACAGTCCTCCCGAGGACTTGGGCTCCAGCTTCTACCCGGAGCTGGGACCCTACAGCTCCCGGGACCCCGAGGTGCTGCGGGAGCACATG
Source organism: Spilogale gracilis (assembly GCA_004023965.1). Lineage (NCBI taxonomy): Eukaryota > Metazoa > Chordata > Mammalia > Carnivora > Mephitidae > Spilogale > Spilogale gracilis. Next base: position 107,960 of record PITA01005615.1, on the reverse strand, counting down.
ACCCAGCTCAAGGAAGCCGCCATTGGTGAGACCCCTCACCCACCCAACCCCCCGCCGCCCAACCCCCGAGCAGCCCTCTTCCCCTGCCTCACCTTCCTCAGTTTCCACACCCAACTCCCGCTGGTCCTGTCACCGGGCCTCTGGTCCCACTCGCCCCTCCGCTTCTTACTCCCTTTCTTCTATTTTCATTCAGCGCTTTCCCCGCGGCGCCGCCCCCACCTCCTAGTTTTAAGACTCCTCCGTCTCTGCTATCTGACCCCTCACAGCAGGACCATTTCGTAGGGCGGAGCTGAGGGGAGGGCCTGTGGAGGAAACCGTTTGTTCCGAGCTGTCCCAAGTGGGAACAGCAAGGAGAGGGAGAAAGTCTTCATGTCCTTTGGGCTTCTAAGCTTGGGTAAATGAGGACTGGGCATCCTGGCTCTGTAGGACTGGGGTTCAGAGGAGCCAGGCCTGGGACGGCCAATGCTTTCACAGCCATGCAGGATTTGGCAGCACCCCTTCCAGTTTTTGCTGGCTGCAGAAACAAAGTTTGCCCATGTTGCATGATGGACCCAGCTGTTTGCAGTAGAGGGGCAGGAGCTTTTCTTCAAGTACTCTGCTTGCAAAGGTCCCTGGGAGCCTCTTTTGTAGGCAGGCCCCGGGTGGGGAGGCTCACTTCTTTCAGACTGTGTCAATGAATTCTCCTGGATTTTAGAACACATTTCAATTTATCTAGAAATGGCTAGTGAATGGGGGGGCTTGAATGACAGAGACAATGGTGGGAGGTATTCACCGATAACACAGAGGCTACCCTTCAGGATTTTACAGTCTAAAGAGGCAGTGGAGACAAATGTTATTTCCCTCGGAAAGCATAAGATGACATCTGCGAGGGGCTCTTCTCCCTGCGGGATCTTAGAGGTGCCCCTCTTCTCCAGAGAGAGGACTGTGGCTTCCAGATGGGTGTGGCATTATCCACTCATTTCCTTTTGTTCTACTTCTTGCGGATACAAGTGGAAGCCAGAGTCCTGGCTTTTTCAGGCTCCTTCCCTGCCTAGTGTGCAAAGGTTCCTGCTGGCCCTGCGCTTCAGCACCGTGGGCGTGGACAGCTCCAGGAGGCTAGGCTCTGGGATCCCAACCGCAGGAAGTGAAGCTGGCAAGAGCCGCCCTCAAGGTTTCATTCAGAATCCATTTTGCAGTTGGAGACGTTAGGGAGGAAACGCATCTCCATTGCAGAGGTACTGTGTGTCGCTGAAGTAGCTTCTGTGTTGTGTCTCAGGCGTCCTGGTCCTGTCCTGGTACCCACCTGGCATGGCTGATGATAACGGGGAACCCTCAGATGACCTGGTACCCACTATTCTCAACACTGCCCATCAGTACAACATCCAGGTGAGTGTCGAAGAAGACATCATGTGCTCTTTGGCCCATTCTGCAGATTTCCCCTCTTTTTCTGACCTGAAGGGCAGTGGCTGCTTTTATCTCTGTTATGCCCACTATTGCCAGGCTTCCTCCCCCAAGCCCCAGTGGAGCATGAGCCTTCTGGGTTGTGGCCCCTGGGCAGATATTCACCTGACCAGTACCTCCTCTGTTTGTGGCAGGTGGCCTTCCATATCCAACCCTACAAGGGCCGGGATGACATCACTCTGCATGACAATATTAAGTACATCATTGACAGGTAAGGCAGCTGTGGGGCCTGGATCTTGATGGGGATCAAAAGGGGGCAGAGATAGATTTAGAGGGGTAGGTCGAGAGACACCAGGGCAAAATGCCGGTGTCCTCAGCAGCTACTTCTCAGTGATACTGTACTAGGCTTGGAGTCAGCAACCTAGGTATGAATCTGGTTCTGCAGCCTCCAATCTGTGATCTGAGGCAAGCCTCTTAACCTTTGAGTCTCGTGAGAGTTACAGGAGTTAAAATATATGAAAGTGGCTTGTACAGGGCTTGCAGGTTTCATTCACTCATTCAAAGAGTATTCTGAGTGCCTTCAGGTGTCCGGGCTCTATGCTGAGCCCTGGTTGTACGGCCGTGGGTGGGACTAGTGAAGTTGACATTCTAATGTGTCGCTGCAGTGAGGCAGTAGTTACACATGAACAATCACATAGTGACCCATGCTATGTGAAAGTGATAATAAAGAATAGAGTGGGTAGTTTGTTAGAGCACGCCTGAGAATGGGTGCTAGACTTTGGTACGAGTGGTCAAGGGAGCCTAAGGAGAGGATGTATGAGCTAACATCTGAAGGAAGTCAGCTCAGCAAAGATCTGGGGCAGGCAGAAAATTCCAGGTAAAACGCTGTCAAATTCAAAGGCCCATGACAGGACAAGCCTGACAGCAGAATAAAAGGCCTCGTGTAGTTGGTGTGTGGAAATGGGGTAATAGCAGGGATGGAGGTGGGCAGGGCCAGATCAAGTAGGGAGGGGCCTTGCAGGTTTTCCTCAGAGCAGTCAGATCTGGCTCCTGCCTTAGAAAGAGAGTGGGGGGAAAAAAGAGAGTGGATTATAGGGAGCCAGAAGTTGGAGGCTGGAGACTGGTTGGCTGGCTGCTGCTGCCATCCCAATGGGAGAGGGGGCTGGTGGGGTATGGGACAAAGAAGTGAAGCTTGAGTGGAGGGAGGTTGAGGCTGGGGAGAGGAAATGGGGGGAGCTAGGTTCTTGCTTCAGAGGCATGAAGAGTGCAGGCGTGGGGTCAGGCTCGATCCCAGATCACACTTGGGCGTCAGGAAAGATCTGCTCCGCAGCTTGCCCTACAGCTGAGCTGGCTGCCCTACTCCTAGGCTGCCAGCTCAGGTTCTTCTCCCTCCCGCCCCTCAGGTATGGCTCCCATGGTGCATTTTACCGCTATAAGAACAGCATGGGTAAGAGCCTCCCGCTCTTTTATATCTACGACTCCTACCTGACATCCCCTGAGGCCTGGGCCCACCTCCTGACACCCAACGGGCCCCACTCAATCCGCAACACCCCCTACGATGGGGTCTTCATAGCCCTGCTGGTGGAAGAGGGCCACACCCACGACATCCTGGCTGCCGGGTTTGACGGCATGTACACCTACTTCGCCTCCAATGGCTTCTCCTTTGGCTCCTCCCATCAGAACTGGAAGGCTGTGAAGAGCTTTTGTGATGCTAACAACCTCATGTTCATCCCCAGCGTGGGCCCAGGCTACATTGACACCAGCATCCGGCCCTGGAACAACCACAATACTAGAAACAGGGTCAACGGCAAGTACTACGAGACAGCCCTACAGGCAGCCCTGACCGTGAGGCCCGAGATCGTCTCCATCACGTCGTTCAATGAGTGGCACGAGGGCACCCAGATTGAGAAGGCCATCCCCAAGAAGACGCCAACTCGTCTGTACCTGGACTACCTGCCTCACCAGCCCAGCCTGTACCTGGAGCTGACTCGCCGCTGGGCGGAGCACTTCATCAAAGAGAAGGAGCAGTGGCTGATGTGAGGAGCCTGGCCATAAGGTGCCAATGTCCGGGCCTCCCTGGAAGGTGTCTCTGTGTGGGGCTCAGCTGAGGTTGGAGGCACTCACTGGTCTCCCAGTCAGCAGTGGGGCACCTCTGGGTGGGCCACTGAGCCTGGGCCTGTAGGGACCAGAGCTTGTTCCTCAGGCACGTGGTACTGGGGTGCTCTGCAGGGAAACGAAGTGAGGCAGGGACGCAGAGGCTGGCAGGTGACTGGACTCAGCCCAGAGCCTCTACAACCTGGCATAACACTTTTAAATAATCCCTTTGAGCTTGGAACTCAGCAGGTTGGTGTTGTGTAGCAGTCCCCAGGTCGCTGCTATTGGGAAGGGTCAGGACTCTGGGCGAGCAGGTGCCCTGCTCCCTTTTCGGCTGTCTTCCCACAGCATCTGTCTTCTCCAAGGGACGGAACTGTATTTGAGACTTCCCAAAAGGGAAATTCTAGGTTTAAGCCCTTCCCAGTAGACTCCTGAACACAACAATCAGGAAATAACCCTGAGCATTTGTACACTCATTCAACACATACTAACGGAGCACCTACTACGTGCTAGGCGCTGGGGAGACTTCACATGGGAAGGTTCCATTCTTCCAGAAGCTTACAGGATCCAGCTTTCCTTATTTGGCGTGGCCTTGTAGCTAGTGCCTGAGCAGTTTTTCCTTTTTTGCCATTTTCTCCAGTTGCTGGGAGTTCAGTTTTTTCCTTCTCTAAGAAAATACCTCTGTGCCCCAGAGCCCACATTTCCCCAGATGACTATCTAGCTCCAGGGAGAGGACCAGGACATCCTCCTTCCCTCTAGCTGTCTAAACCGAATAAGGCCCACTCAGCAGGGCCACTGTCAGTGCTACTGTGATTTGTAGTAATTAAATATGACATGGTCTTCTCAAGTAAGCATTCCTTTTGCTCTCTTCAAGCCTTCCTGAACTCTGAGCCCTCCCTCAAATGCTGTGACACTGACCTGAGTTTGGCTGGCCAGTGTCAGCACAATGGAAAGTGAGTTTAAGAAACCAGTAGTGTAAGAAGATTTTTAGAGGGGCTATTTTAAGAGTGCTTATTTACAAATAAACAAGTATACTCATTGTGGGGGCCCTCAGAGCAGGCCCTGGAACACCTTCTTGGCAAGATTCAGGAGTTACTTGGAAATATGTGCATTACTTTATGGACTCAAGCCTGAATCCCAGTTGTGGGACTGGGGTGCAAGGCAGAAGGGGAGGAGGTGGGACCTATGGATTACCATGAGACCCCTAGCTCCAGTGAGGTACGGGGCACTGGATGCCATGATGGACAGGGCAGATCAGGACAGAAGCACAGCGCTTGATGATGCCCTGCAGTACTTTACAGAAGCGAGAAACACTGAGGCTTAATTTCACACACACACAGTTTGAAAGATACTAAAAGTATGGGAAGCTCAGGGCCAGTAACAGTAATTCTCATTCATTGCAGCTTGATCAGTTCTTTCCTAGGCTAATCTACAGAAGAAGCCATAAAGATGTTCACACACTTTGACTCTGTAATCCTACCTGTGAAGAAATCATTCAAAATAAGAAAAACATACTATTTACAAAACATTTTCTATTAAAGAAAAACAAGGTTTAAATAGCCAAGAATAATTGTTTAACACCTGGTATCCATATGAATAAAGGCTCTGAGTACACACTGGATTCAAATAAAGATATTACAGGCATATCTCATTATAATTTATTTTATGAATAAATAAGAAAAAAAGCCACTGGCTGAAAAGAATAGTAGAGACTTCGTTTTCCAGTACTCTTCGATTTGGCCTTCCCCACCCGACCCTTGCCAACTGAGCTCACTTCCCGTTAGTCCAAAGCACTGACTCTCTCCACCAGGCCTTATGGCACAGCACACCACCGGCCCCTCCGGTTCGGAGACAATGTGTCCGGCCTGTGGCTCAACAGTCTTTATCATACTCTCGTTCCAGCTTCAAGTGCCTACGTATATGCCTATGGTCACTGGAGACTTAATAAGCAGCACCAGCTGCTGCTCTAGCTGATCTGGATTTCAAATGTCAGTACCTGCCGGAGAGAGGGCTCCAACAGGATTCCAAATCGGTTCCTCAAATTATTTTTCAAAAAAGACTTTAAAAAGAAACTTATTAGAACAAGGCCATCCTAGGAATGTTCTCAAGTAAAGTCTCTAAGTCAGCTTTTGGCTGATACATGAAATTACCAATAATAAATATGACCTCCCCCACCAGGCGTGAGACGGAAACAGCAGCTTCTGGGGGTTGGTCTGCAGTGTTCAGAAAGACACAGGGCCTTCAAGAGTCAGACTTGTGATGCCGCAGCCCCAGTGGCCTCTGGCAATGAGGCCTTGCCAGTCCCCAGTGGACAGACACATAGTGTCCAACACCAGTCCTCGGGCCCTCCCCTCTACCCAAGACACACAAGCAGGATCAGTGTGAGGGGAGGAGCCCATACTTCTGTTGCAGGATAGCTGTAGTGCTCTCCAGGGCACTGAGGAAGAAAAAGAGAGGGCAGCTTTTAAAGTTTGACTTCTCAAAGCCCCAAGCCCACCAGAGCCTGGTGATCAGTGACCTCTAAACCCTCAGGTCTTCACTATGCTCGCGTCACCACACCCGTGACGAATCCTCTGAATCCTCAAAAAGTCAGCAAACACCAGCACACTTAGTCTATCCACCACTTCTCCAAACCTGCACACCCCACTCCGGACAAGACAGCCGTGCCAATCCTTATTTTGTTAAGGCCTTTTTTTCTTTCTTTCCTTCTTTCTTTTTTTTTTTTTTGCACTGTCCACCCTTCCTCAGATTCTAGCCCACGCCATCGCAGAGACTCACCAGCCTGGACGAATGATGCCAAACTTTCCAGGTACAGACAAATCAACCACAGTTGAGCCCAGGCGATACTCAGGGCTCTGGCCATCCCCAATTGGTCCCCCATCAATGACCAGGGACAGCTGAGGCCAGAGGTCCCGGAACTCCTGAAAAGAGGGAGAGGAAGAGCATGGACACCACCCCTGACATCCGCAATGATGTCCCACTGCACGCCGCGTGCGTAAGGAGATGAAGCCTGCACTCTTCTGAAACAGGAGGCATCTTCCTCTAAGCAGGGGAAGGGACCTCCCTCAGTTGTCAGTCAGCACCTAGGACATGGCATCCTATGAGGTCTGGAGCCAAACCAGGTTAGCACTTGAAGGAACACCTATCAAGAGCTTAAAAAAAAAAAAATCTTGCTGTGCCAAGAGGAGACCGCACACAGGGCTTCTGTTAGGGACATACAGGTATAATGAATGGAGTCCTGGGTGGATGTCCAAAGATGTAGGCTTTTACCCCAACTTTTGCCCAAGTTTCTGTGTTACTGCATCCAAGTTACTTCATCCAGCACATCTCCTGGCTCTCAGGAGAACTCTGGGTAAGGGCAGGGAGAGGAAGACAGTGGATTCTGTCCACCAGCACTCAATCCTAGGGCTACAGGAAGGATACCCCCTCAGAAATCCATGGCCTGAACTGTTAACTGGGTTAGAACATCACCCACTCTTCCCATCACCGCCACTCATGAAAACCCTGCAGTGGTAGCTAGGCCTGGGCATTTGGGATGGAGGAGCATGACCACCAGTTAGTGCATGGGGCAGGTCAACTGTTTGCTACCAACAATACCCCTACACCCTCCCCACTGCCTCCGGCATCGTCACCAGGTAAAGCCTGCAGTCCCAGAATAAGAAAGGACACTGGACTCTCAGTTTCGAAGGCCCCTGAAGCCATTCTTTGGTCTAGGCATGGAAACCCTCATCACTGTGCTATGTTTTACATTTAAGATAAGGAAGAAAAATGTGTGGTAAGTGACATCCCTTTTTTTTTTGTTTTGTTTTTAAGATTTTATTTATTTATTTGAGAGAGAGCACACAAGCAGGGGTAGTGGAAGGCAGAGGGAGAAGGAGAAGCAGGCCCTCTTCTGAGAAGGGAGCCTGATACAGGACTCGACCCCAGGATCCTAGGATCAGGACCTGAGCCGAAGGCAGACGCTTAACCGATTGAGCCACCCAGTTACCCCTGTAAGTGACATTTCTTTGTGTTCTCATTAGTTCCTAGCTATGCAGTCAAGACAGAATTAGGATGATTCTTTGACCTGGCTAGTGGCCAGGGAAGAGAAGGGAGTCAGGAGTCCCTGGGCCAAGTGGTTTAACTTTTTGGAGCCTTAACTTTCTTTACAGAGCTATTACGAAGACTTATTTTCAAACAGCTACTACCACAAGAAGGGGAAAAGAATTACATTTACCACGGTGTTTCTTATTAAAAAGACAATAGGAACAAAACACCAATTCGCCCCCTCACTTCACAAGCATTTCAGTTAAACCTTTCAAGATTCTTTAATTTGGATTCCCCCCACCCCACCTCACCCCTGCCAACCAGACAGACTTCCCACCATCAGACTAAATGGGCTAGCCTCTGCAAGGCGATCCGGGGAACTATGAACTCTACTGATTCAGAGGAAACTGTGTCTGGTCTGGTAATGTTTCTGAGGGGAGGACTGGGTAACTTACATCAACATTCAGAGAACTGGCCTGGGAGCTAAGGTTGGCACTGGTGAGAGCGAGTGGTCCCCCAAACACCTGGACCAAATCCTGTATGAAGGCGTGGTCAGGAATCCGGATGCCTACAAGCTATGATGCAAGGGGAAAGAGGACAGTCAGAAAGGTTAGAAAGGGTGGGGAATGGCTCTCACCTGGATCTTAGTGAAAGCCAGATGGCAGGAGTCTGGGGACAAAAGAAAAACTCTTGACTCACAGGAGTAAAGGGGTTCAGATCCTTATTGAGCTCCTCCGAACGTTCCAACACCAGAGTCACTGGTCCTGGCAGTAAGTCTTTCAGGAGTCCCTCTGGAACTCTCACACGGCAGTACCTGAAGAACAGAAATGGCACAAATCCATCCAAAAACAAAGGGTCTGTGGTCCTATGTAGGCAGATCTAGAAAAGGAGAACCTGGGAACTACAATGGGATCTGTCCTCCCTCTTCACCTCCCTAAGAGTTTGAGAAGGCAGGGCTCCAGAGGAACACCCTCGGCTTGGCGCCCACATGCCTCTGGTCTCCGAGACTACAACAGCTGCACTGTTATATCACGCTCAGTGTTTCAGTTTCTTCCAGGCATCCCCTACGAAAGTCAGCCATTCCGTTTGTTTCCTTTGTTGCTGTTTTTAAACCGTGGGAGACCCGACCCCTCCCCTCCTCATCACAAAACCGCCAGGAGGATAGGGGCCCTGCCTGCTCCGTTCATCGCTGCGCCCAGCATCTCATTCAGGGACTGGAAGACGTTAAGTGCTCGATACACACTTCCAGTTCCGGATTCCTGGGTGAGCCTGGACAAGCCCCTCCCGCTCTCTGCGCCTCAGTCTCCCAAGCCTGTCACCGGAAGCCCCTCCCGCGGTGCCGCCCCCAGCGGGGCCGGGTCGGGGCGGCCTCACCTGTAGACGTCGGCCACGCGGCCCAGGCAGACGGCCAGCGGCTTGGCCTCGCTACGGCCCTTGAGGCGGTACACAGCTCCCAGTGCCGCCGAGCAGCTCGCCGAACAGGCCAGGCCGTACAGCGTGTCGGTGGGGACGGCCACCACGGCGCCGGCGCGCAGCTCGGCCACGGCGGCCCGCAGCGCCTCGGTCCAGCCGGCGCGCTCCGGACTTGCGGCCCGCACGGCCCCGCTCCCTGGGAGCCGCAACAGCCGGGCCCCGGGCGCCGCCGGAGCGGGGCTCGGCGGGCGGAGGAGGCGGCCCCTCCGGGCGGAGCCCGCCGGCCCCTCGGTCAACCCCACGCTGGCAGCCACCGCGGCCCTCAGCCCCCTGCACGGACGCGCCGGAGACATCCGCCCGGGCCCGCTTCCGGGAGGAAGTGACGCGCCCAGTCAGCTTCCGGCCGGGGAGGCTCGGCCCCACCTCCGCGCCGGGCAACTTAAAGGGACCGCCACCCCCAGGAGGATTGAAGGAGACCGGTGGGGACGGGGCGGGGCGCAGCTTTGCGGAGCCCTAGCGCAGCGCTGGGGAGGGGGGCGGCCGAAAGGGGGGCGGTGGTCGGGCCGCGCAGGCGGAGATGGAATGGGGCCCGGGCTCAGACTGGTCACGGGGGTGAGAGGGGGCCCGTCGGGGCGGGGGGAAGGGGCTCAGACCCCGCGCGAGCGCCGTTCCTGACCGTGTGTCTGTCGCTCTCTCCCGGGCAGGGAGGCTGCCGGCGTGGACCGTGGGAAGGCGGGGCTGGGGCTCGGCGGGAGGCCACCCCCGCAGCCGCCCCGGGATGAGCGCGCCCAGCAGCTGCTGGACGCGGTGGAGCAGCGGCAGCGGCAGCTCCTGGACACCATCGCCGCCTGCGAGGAGATGCTGCGGCAGCTGGGCCGCCGGCGCCCGGAGCCGGCTAGTGGCGGGGTCAGTGCCCACCCCGGGCTGGGCCTGGGAGGTGGGGACTGCCCTATGGCTGGACTTGCTAAGCCCTAGCTTCCCCTGGAGGGTGGAAGAGTGTCCCCACCTCCTTATTCCCGAACCTCCTTTCATCTGGGCGAGAGGCTTTGAAAAAGTTAAGTGCTATCCAAATGCCAAGTGGCCATATCCTTGTGGGGCCTAATCCAAGGCCTTTCCTCCCAGCCTCACTTTTCTTTTCTGTTCCAACCAGAACGTCTCAGCCAAACCCGGAGCACCTCCCCAGCCAGCTGTCTCCGCCAGAGGTGGCTTTCCAAAGGATGCTGGTGATGGAGCTGCGGAGCCCTGAGCATCCCCGATGGGCGCCCTGACTTCTCTCCCTCCGGGGACTGGTGGCTGGACTCTGAACAACTCCCTTCAATAAAGGAGCCAGTCTTCACTGGCAGTGGCTGGCACTTGGCTCTCAGCCTGGGGTGGCAGCTCTGCTAGCAGCTGGGTTCACTCCCACGTCATCCTGGCTGAAGGCAGTGCTGAGCTTTAAAATGTAGCCAACGAATACCCAGTCTGATTACCCGGATTTGGGCAGACCAGCAGTGCTCTCCAGAGTGGTCTGGCTTGCTTTGGGGGATCCAGGTGGTGTTACATGTCCATTTCATGCTTTGGGGGCTCCTAGCCCCACAAAACACTTTTAGCAGAGCCTTGATTAAAAGGAAACCTGCAGACCCTCCTGGTGACCGCCTTTCCTTTCTGTCCCCTAAGACTCAGCTGGGGGGGAGGGGTAAGCAGGGGAAAAATCATCAACCATGGGCAGGTTTGGGAAGAAATGCCACAGATACTACCAGATTTAAATAAGCATTTAATTAGGATTTCATTAGTATTTAATATTGCTTTTTCAATTCCAAAAAGTTAAATTTTCACTTCTTAGCAGATATTTTAAAGTACAATATTAAGTTTATACAAAATGAGCAATTAAGCAAACACCATTATTTCACATTCTTCAAAAATACAAATTCATATTTACTCTTTTTTGGGTTTGGAGGTTTCTTCCTTTGGAAGTACTGAACCTGTAACGTTTTCATATCGCTCAGTGGAAGTCCGTTGTTCCCATGTTTCACACTTCACTAAATTTGATAGGCTTTCACATAATCCAAATAAAGCCATTTGAGATTTTAAAAAACTGTCACCGAGACCTCTGGCCAATGACTACTAGTGTGTGTCAAAAAAGAGGGCTCTCTGTGGGTCTTGCCTTTCCTGGCCAGAAGATGTGAGCCGGAGATTCAGCAAAAACCTGTTTCCAGCCACCTTCCCCAAAAGGGTCTAGGAGGAGTTGACAGGGAAAGGTAACAGCCCCCTTGAACTCTGACTCCCCACCCCCACATTCTCCAAAACACAACAAAGGATGTAGACTGTTGAATCAAAGGCGCCCTGGGGAGGCCTAAGGACTTGGGAGAAGGGCAAGAGAGGCCTCTGACTTGGCACCACTAGAGGATAACAAGGATATTGCAAAAAACACCCCTGGGTTTCGGTGAAAAAAGGTTTTATGAAAAATTTTCCCATAAGAAAAAGAGTAGAAACTGCATTGAGCTGAGAAAGTGACACTACATTATCACCCAATTTTTGGCCCAGCAGGCACACCACCAAAAGGGCAGTGTGTGGTTTTAAACTTTGCTTCCAGTAAAAAAAAAACTTGTACTATGTACACATTGACGTAAGATCCAGTTTAATTTGCATTTTTCAGTGCAGACTGAGAAGCCCTCTGGAACAGGAGTAACAGTGAGAAATGCCCAAACTAATCAGCTTCCCCAAGGGGCATGAGAGGAAACACGGGAACCTCTCCCTGTCCCCCACAACTATGCAAGAGGAAACAGGCTAAACTGACTACCAACCAGAAATATGCAAAATTCCGTTCTGTTGCTTCCCCCCAACCCCAATATTTAGGGAATCGACAACTTCCCATTCATGTCACAGCAGGACCATTTGCATATTGATCTGTGGAAATCCTTCTGCTTTGGCTGAAGTGATATTTCAAAACTTCTCTATTCTACAGTAGCCTGAGAAAAGATAAAATGGGGGCCCCCCCACCCCCAAGGAACCCCCCCACCCCCAGAGACAGAAAGGGATGGGGGGAGGAAGAAAGTTGATAAAGCAGATCATTAACAGCTTTGTTTACCGGATTTAATGAAGGCTGGAGACCTTTTTTTCTTAAAGAACCAATGCAGGCAGTGAGGGGAGCAGCAGGGAAATGGCTCATGTTGCCTGCTCCTCCACTACCACCACGATCTCCCAAACATATTTCTGATGGGTGGTGGAGGAAAATGTAAACTCTGGCAATACTGTTGCAGTTCCACAAATCAATGGTTTCAGTGACTCTTTAAGAACAATGAACGTGATTACAGATAGAAAAGTCTAGAAGGCGCCAGGTTTCTACCAAGGAACAACCTGTTCCTTCCTTTCAGGCATCACTTTGTAATGGTGAAGGCGGGGCAAGATGGCAAGGGACCAAGATATGATGAAAAAGGGCCTCAACAGTCAGCAGAAAACAGGACCCGCAGCAGTTCTTCAGAGAGCCTGAGGGGGCGCCCTCGGGCACACAGGGAAGGCTTGCATAGATTGAGCAGTTGCTGAGAATGCATAATAGTGTTTCCCTATAGACAGCCTCACAGCACAGGGCTGATCGGAGGGGAAAAAACGCGGCCGGGCCAGGGCCACATGGGACAACGACCATCAAGCTAAACATATTGCACCAAGGTAAGTGCTTTTTTTTTCACACCTCAATTTAACTTTTTATTCTGAGCAAAAAATAAAACTTTGTGGAAAGTATATATATGTATATATATACACGAAAGAAATTGCAGCAATTGGGTTAAAGATAAAATAACCTAAAGTGCTTTTTTATTTTATTATTTCTTTAATATACCAATATGAGGTTCTGCAAATTCAACCCTCTGGACACATTCAGCATTTATACAAAGTCTCTCAGGAAAACCCACCCACCCTCCAAGATCCCCATCAGCCCACTGCCTTGACCCTGAAGGTAAAACTCCAATCTACTGACTTTTCCAGAGCTGGTGGAGAGAAGTCCCTGGCTTCTACCTAGCCAAAGGGGTTGTCATACCTTAACGCCCCTCCTGGGCTTTGTACCATGATCTCCTTCTAAGGGGAGGAGGTGGAATTTATTAAATGATACCAACTCCTGTCACCAAACTAGTGATGCCCTCATGAGGCTGGCCAGACCGCCCCCCCCCCTGACACACACCCTGCCCTCCAGGAGAGGCAGGGCCATTCTCCCTCTATGTCCCACCAGCCTGTTGGGGAACGGCCCACATCACTAAGGCAGTTTGGGGGTGCCAGCCAGTTTCTACCCCTTCCTAAATCCATGAACTCCAGCCCCTGGTGCTGACAACACCCTACAAAGCGGCAGTGGAGCTAGAGATGCCGGTGGGAGCTGGAAGCATACAGCTACCAGGTGGAAATGGTTAATGTTACCATGGGAAGGAAAAAGGCTTGATTTCACCTGACCAAAGTCTGCAGCCCTTCCCTAACCTCACCACAGGGTCATTTCTGGATGCAGGACAGCACACTCTCCCTGAAGGCTCACTCTTGCTCCGCTGTAGCCAAGGTCTCTCCCCCAAGGTCCCTGGCACCAGAGGCCAGGCTTTGCAGGAGATGATGGGAGGGAAAGAACTCTGGAAGAGGAAGGAAGGACTGCCTGCCCTGTGGAAAGAGCCTGCCCTTCACCACCACTCATCAGCATTTTAAGCACATTCCTGATTTTTCAAAAGTTAATTGGCTCTCATAGTCACCCTTATAATTTTGAGTCACCCTCAAAAGGCAGATACTTCAACCAGAAAAATCTGTCAGCCTAAATACTGTTTTAAGATGCTTCTTCATCAGCCCCAATCTTTGGAGAGCAGAAAAGCCAATGACCTAGCTAGGCCCAAGAGGAGCACAACCCTGGCTAACTAGAAAGACGTGATCATGAAACCATGGACACTTCCAATGGCCTTCCCTGGGCTCCTGTTTCCCACCTTAGCTCCCAGGGACCTGAATCCCAGGTGCCCCTAGGCTGGGTATGTATGGGGAGGTCATTCATGCCCTCTGATATGAGCTACCTTTGGGACCCCGTTGCATTGCTTGGTCCAAAGTTATAGCGAAAACAGTGAGGTTCCTGCCTCAATCCAGAGACAGCCATGGCTAACCCACACTCAGCAACTGGTTTTCCAGGAAGACTAAGCCACTGTGGTAATAGAAGATTCCTCCCCCTTTATCAGCTTCTGCTGAGGTTAGTGGGCACCAGAACCTACCAGCCTTTGGGGGAGGGGAGTGCAGAAGGTCAAAAAGAAATGGATTCTCTGGACTAGACTCAGCTTCCTGGGGAAGGTCCTTTTCTCCTCATGGCAGTAACAACATTTACTACCTCTGCCCTCTTGTCCAACTGTCCCTGAAATTCTGTCAAAGGCAGGGCCTCTGGGCCCCCAGATAAATGATCAGTTCTGGATACTTGTCTTGGCTGGCCCTGAGTAATAGCTCAGAGAACAGAAGGTTGACACATGCAGATCTCTTTAGGTTAGGGAATGGAAAAAGAAGACAAAATTATGGCTGCTTTCTGCCTGACACTTTGACTCAGGAGAGCAGCCCTGTTTGTGGACCCCTGTTCCTTGCTCAAGGCAGGGAAGGGGCTCTTGGAGGCAGAGGCCTAGTCTAGACCCCGGGCCAGGCCTCATTTCTGAGCTCAGTGAGCCTGGTGAGCCTCATGATTACGTTAACACAGCCAGTTGAGAGAAACCTTCCATTTTAATGTGAATTGTATTTTAGGTTTTATTTTAAAGAGGCAATGACTTGGAGCCAAAGGCAGACAGATGGATATAATTCTACACACAAATCAAAAAAAATTTTTTTTCCTATAACACAACTTAATGAAACATTCCAAATGAGATAACTTATTGCAACATTTCAGGCTTTTTGGTGGAAGGGGGAATTTTGTTTTGTTTTACCCTGAGTAGAAGATCATCGTTTCGTGGTTTTTATTTTTTTGTTTGTTTAGGAATCACATGACTAAGCTGAGCAAGTCACATCCTTCTTTGCACTGTACTAGACTGTATGCAAAATCCAGAGGGGTGAGAGGCAGAGATGGGAGGGGCAACCAAAAGCCCGGCTAGAACCTGGAATCAGGACACCTGGCCTGCCAGTTACATGCCACCTTAAAAGAAAAAAAAGAAAACAAAACAAAACAAAACCTCCCTTATAGCTGCATCTTTTCCTGATAAGCAAAATGCAGCTCTTCTGCTCTGAGGACAAAAATACCATTAAAGGCAGGCAGACCACCACCCAGCCACTGGCCATAAGCCACATGTCCACTCTAGGACGGAATGGGGATGTTCCTCAAGAAAAATTCACTGCGATCTGTAAGCTCTGGCCACCAACCGAGAGAGGAAAGAACCAGGAAGGCAAAGACTGGGATAATGTGGCCAGAGCCCGCTCTGCACGTACATGGACAGCAGTCAACAGCTCGCCCAGGCCTTCCACCCCACCATAGAACCCGATCCCCCACACAGCATCAGGCTAGGCTTTCCGCTACCCCGCCAGCTGCAGCTGGCTGCGGGATGACACCTGCCACAGCCACCCTGAGCTCCAGCGGCACCCAGAGCAAAGAACAAAACCACCTCACCCAGTCCCTATCCTGCTCACAGCTGTCTGACCTGCCTTGGCCACGCCCCCTCTGATGGAGCCAGGGTCTGGCCTCCCCAGCCAGCTGTGGTCTCAGACTCAAAAGACGCACAGGGAGGAGCAATACCCAACATGCTGAACTCTGCTGCCCAGACCACAGAGACCCCAGTGCAAGTGATGGGCAGCATCAGACTGATGGAAGCCACACCCTTTCATTTCGAAAGTTTATGCATACGAGTAACCTTAGTTTCCAAGTTCACATGACAATAAGCAAAAGTGACATACAGTGCAGCCAAACAGTTCATTTATAACTTAGCTTTTTTTGTTGTTTTCTTTTTTTGTTGGTTTTTTTTTTTTCCCAAAGATCAGTTCCTTAAAATGGATGCTCCTGGGATATGACTAAAGAAAATACATCTGAAAGGTGAGGATTTCAAACAGTAGATTTCTTCATCCTTTGAACTGCTCACGCACCCGTGATGGCACGTACTACCCCTTCTGCTTCAGGCTCGCCCTCCTTTCTTGGAGGGGAGCGTGTGCAGGCCCTTTCACTTGGAGAAGCTGGTCAGGCCCATCTCCTCCTCCCCATGCAGTAGTGCTTCAATGGGAATCAGATTGGACGGGGTGTCCAGGCTCTGGAGGGACAAAAACTCTGACACATCCATGGCACTTAACGTTTCTGTCTGAGGGTCTGAAGGAGTTTCAGCCTGTCTGCTCTGCTCACAGGAAGAGAGTACAGTGGAGGATGCTGACAGGGGGGCAGGGGGCGAGGAAAAAGTCTGTGCTGGGAGCTTCAGGCTGGGCCCGTCAGGAGGCTGGGGGTTCGGCTCTACAGGGGACGGGGAAGAACAGCCCTTCCTCCTGCCTGCCGCCCGCTCCTTGGCAGAGTCCCGGCATGCGCACTGACACTGACATGCCTCCTCTTGTTTGATGATGATCACAGGAACACTGAGGCCAATCTGCTGTACAGAGCTCCCTGCGAGAGAGGCAAGAGAGACTGCTTCTCAAGTAGCTGCAGGCAGGAGCGTGAGGGATGAGGGGACAGACTAGGTGGGCGCTGAGTGCCACGGAGGCAGGAACCGTGGGGAGAGAGGATGCCATGCTCCCGGCTTCGTCCCACCTGACACTCCCCATCCCCTCCAAGGCAACGTCCCTCTTCCTCAAAAAGCTACACACACCATCTAGATGACCCTGTGTCTCCAGTTTCATTTCCAGCCGTTCTCCCCCGTACCCTCCATGCCAGCCGTAGCAGATGCTTCCCTTTTCCTTGACATGTTCTTCGTACCTCTGGGCCTCTGGGCACTTCCTTCTGTCTAAACTCCCCACACGGGGCTGATTTTCTAGAGAACTTACTCTTCTTCTCTCTGAAGACCCAGCTCGTCCCCTTCTCCCCTAGGGCTGCCAGGCTGGGATTCCAGCAGGCTCCCGCCCAGGGCTGGCCTGAGGTGGCCAAGGACCACCAGCTTCCTGTCTGTGTGCAAGGCGCTGCTGCCTCCCTTCGCACCTCTCTCTGCACTGTGTGAGATGTGGGGCTGAGTCCCCCTTGCCTGAGACCGAGTTCCTGGAGACACTCCTGCTCACACCTGCACCCCCAGTCTTGGACACACAGTGGAGGGGGGATCCCCCTTTACACTGTCAGCCTTGTGCTCACGCATTCTCCCGCTCTTTTGTGCATGTCTGTGTGCTCTGCACATGCCCACTCTGAAATCAGACAGTCTGTATCTCAAAAAAGCTAGAGGCCAGGGGCAGGAGAACAGAGTAGAAGTCAGGAGCCTGAGGACTAGGGCTCTGGCTCTGTCACAAACTCACTTAGGGCTCTGGAGGGATCACTTCACCTTTCAGGGCCCCATTTCTTAGTCTATAAAATAGTTTGGAAAAAAAGGAACTCTTTACTCTATAGGTGTCTCTGACCCAGATGCTACTTCTTCATTACTGTAATTACGAAAGAATCCAATGAATTAACAGCTGCCCTCTTCGGCATTAACTGTGAGTCAAACTTTCTTCTGGTTATGTTTAAAAGCTGTATCTGAGAGGGAAAGATCCATTACACCTTAAGGAATGTTAAATGTGGTATTTATGCCCTAAGTGTGCTAACTTGCAGTAGTTGTGCGAATATATACTCTAATAAATAAATAATACAGTCTGACAAATTTGAGGTTTTAAAAACTGGGGCAAAGCAACAGTGAACTGTGCCTCCAGGGGCCCAGAGAGGTGACTTGCTTTTAAAACTCCCACACAATTACATACCTGTGCTACCGGCTACTGGTACCGCAGTGGTAAAAAACACCTTCTCAACTTTAGATGCTTGCTGCTGGGGGAAAAAAAAAATCACATTTATGGCCATTCAAGTATGGCAGCTCTCCAAGGACCTGAACCTGCCCGATTGTACTGGTCATCCAAGAGGACAGAAAACCCTCCGTGTTCAAGGATTTTTGCACTGAGTGATGTTTTGTTTGTGCTCTGACATGAGGTCACTGCACTGTTTCACATTCAGTGCTGACAGTGCAGCCAGCTATGTCCCCTACTACTCGGCTGTCTCCCAGCTGCCCAATCTAGTAGGTTCTGTTTGCCCAAAGTCTCCACCAAGGTTGCTTTTCTTAAGCTGGGGTCTTCTCACAGGGAACCCCAGGGCTAGCTTCCCTATAACCCCTCCACTGCCACCACACCCCAATTTCTATGGGGCTGGGAAGTTCTTTTGTCTCCTCAAGGATCAAGCTGCACGCTCAGGACCGGCTAAGACTTCCTCTCACTGGCAGAAGAGCCCCATGAAGTGTGCTGTAAGCTGCACAGGGCGCAGCTCCACAGCGGGCCCTGGCCTCAAGTCCAAGCCCTGCCACCTCTTAGTTGTTGAGGTCAGGCAAGTGATTTCACTTCTTAGTCTCAGTTTCCTCATCTGTAAAACGGGATAATAACCAAAGGACCTCCCAGCGGGCCCTGCAAGGGTGAAATATGAGGCGTGTGGAGCCTGCAGGACGTGGTGAGCCCACAGCAAACGTGCGCGACTGATGTTACTATGAGGCAGACCATAGTGTCAGGCCTGGAGGTTGCCCCTTTCACTGTGGTAACACTTCTGGTTACACTGGCTACAGGATTTCTGCTTTCTTCAAGATTATCTTAAAAAGACTTTGTCTTTTATCACTTTAAGGGGGGAAAAGGTCCCTCCAGTCTGAGTCTAGGAGGAATGTGAGAGCTTCTGCCTAAGTTATGGGAGCTGACACTATAAAATAATGATGGAGAAATGAGACCCATATTTAAATACACAAAATGAACTGTAGGGAAAAGGAATGACACCTGCCCCATGCAGCAACTCAGGGCAGATGGCATGGAGCACATTGGAGTAGGACACCAAAAACGCCTTTCCAGTGACTCTGGCTATCTGAACGTGGACTCATGTGGCCTCCAGAGGTGGCTGGCACCCGATCTATGGAATCCGAACACTCTGGCCTCACCGTTTAGCCCTAGACTACCTTTCCAGTTTGACGGCATCATACATCCAACCCAGACATTCTCTGACCTAGGACGTCCTTTTCTCCATCTATTTCCTCCTCTTACCTCAAGGCTCACCTGCCCTGGATGGCTACCCAACAAGCCCCAATTCTCTGCACCCCTCATCTGGCAGTATGATGTAGTAGTCAGGAGCATGGGCTCTGGGACCAAGCTGTCTATGTTCAAATCGCAGCCTTGCCACTTATGAGCTGTGTGACCTTGAGCTAGTCACTTAACTTCTCTGGGCCTCAGCTCTCCACTGGTAAAATCATACCTACCTCTTAGTATAATTGTGATTAAATGAGCAATGCATTGAAAAGTGCTTAGTTAGCACAGTAGGTGACATTAAGACATACAGACATTTAGAGACTGTGAAAATATCAGTGGTTGCTGAGGGAGAGGGGGAGGGGATGAATAAGTGAAGAATAAGGATTTTTTAGGGTGGTGAATCTACTCTGAATACAGTAGTAGGAGACACATGACATCATGCATTTGTCAAAACCCACAGAACAATGCACACAGAATAAGCCCTAATGTAAACCATGGACTTTAGTTACTAAGTATCATAATATATCAATACTGACTCATCAGTTGTAACAAATGTGCCAGACTAATGCAAGATGTTACTAATAGGGCAAACTGGGTGGTGGTGAGGGGTTGGCCAGAGAGTGTATGGAAATTCTCTGTACCACCTGTTCAAGAAAATCTAAAAAAAAAAAAAAAAAAAAGGTACGCTAAGAATAATGTACATAAGGTAACAACTGGCACATATCAGACTCTCAATTTCAAAAAGTGCTTAATCAGTACAGTGAGCCCTTACACAGAGTAAGCATTCAGTAAATCAATGCTGTTATTTTTTTATAACTATTTCATTATTATTATTATTCTACCTTCTCCCTACTGGTAACGTTAACCTTCTTTGAGGCATTTTAGCCTCTTTAATTAGAATGCAAGTTTTTATGAAAAAGAGATCATGGTTTCCACTTTTCTGTATCCCCAAAAGTATCATGAACAGTATCTGGTAAATACCACACCCTCTGGGTGCCTGGTTGGCTCAGTCAGTTAAGCGTCTACCTTCAGCTCCGGTCACGATCCCAGGGTCCTGGGACTGAGTTCCCGCTCAGCAGGGGAACCTGCTTCTCTCTCCCTCTACCCCTTCTCGTGTGCTCTCTCTCTCTTGCTCACTCCCTCAAATAATTAAATAAAATCTTTTAAAAATCTCAAAATAGGGGGGGCGCCTGGGTGGCTCAGTTGGTTAAGGGACTGCCTTTGGCTCAGGTCACAATCCCGGAGACCTGGGATCGAGTCCCACATCGGGCTGCCTGCTCGGCAGGAAGCCTGCTTCTCCCTCTCTCACTCCCTCTGTTTGTGTTCCCTCTCTGTGTTTCTCTCTGTCAAACACATAAATAAATAAATAAATAAATAAATAAATAACCTATCCTACTTAAAAAAAAAAAAAACTCAAAATATATTTAATTGAATGACCAAGTCATTTCCTTCATCAAGGAGACCAAACACTTTTGTAGAAGCCAGCTCTTGAGGACGCCCTGGGAGCACAGCTCCTCTCTCTGACCTGGCCACTCCTGTGTTTTCCACCTGCTGGGGTCCCACCATCCCCTCACATCAATCTGCCTCTGCCTTGGAGCAGAACCCGCTTTCCTAAGTCGTTCTTGGGCCTCTGCAGTCTGTTGACTGCTCTGCTCTCCTAGACGGTGCCATGACACTGCAGATGGAATCTCCGTTCACGTGCCTCCTGCTGCCTGGCAGAGTGGGAGGGCTGGTTCTCTGCTTCCCTACTGCGGGTATGCATCATTGCATTCCCTGGATTTCTACCACTCGGTCACAGCAATGACAAGAGGCCGAATCACAGGTTTCAGGGCAGATAGGAGAACCATTTTCCTTTCTGAAGCAAAACCTGGGAACACGTCACCTAAGTACATACACTTCACCCCACCGGATCCGTTTAGACAAAGTACTTACAATTTGTTCTTGGTTTTGCGGTGAACTGGCGGCACCATTTAAGATCCACTGTAAGTTCTGTTCTCCCATGACCAGGCTGGACTGCAGGATGGCCGTGCTGGGCGTCGGGGTGATGGTGATCGTGGGATTATGAGTCAGGACAGAGTTGGTGCCCAGGGGCAGAGTCTGGACCATGGCTGGCAAGGGCTCAGTAGTACTTTGTGACTGGGATGGTGCTGCCATGGCTGGTGTGGCCACCGCAGCCCCGGCAACGACAGAGAGTCCCGGCACGACAGGCTGCGGGGCCTGGGGGTGCGGAAGAAACTCTTGATGATTAGCAGCAAACTGTGTGCTGTGGGGAACAGGCACTTCTGGAGGTTGTAAGAGAGCAGAGGGGTTGCCAAATGCAGCTTGCTGGGAGCCAGTTCCTAGGGAAGGAGCAGGCGGAGGAGCAGACGGTGCTGAGGCTGGTAGCAGAGGCTGGGGTGGCTCGGAGATGCCAGGCTGCAGTACAAGCGGAAGAGATAAAGATGCTGAATTTCCTGTGGATGGCGGAACATCACTGACTGACTCTGCATCACCATTAAAACTTTCAATCAAGGCAGCTGGCAAGAAAAAGAAATAGAAATATATATACATATCCCAAGCCTTACAGGAGCCACAAAAACACAGTCATCATGGTGACACCAAAGAGAGCTGAAGTCTGTTAGAGCCAAGAGCTTCATTCCTAGATGGCTGGCCTCCTGCTTTCCATTTTTTTTTTTTTTTTTTTTTTTAGATTTTATTTATTTGACAGAGAGAAATACAGCCAGAGAGGGAACACAAGCAGGGGGAGTGAGAGAGGGAGAAGCAGGCCTCCCGCCGAGCAGGGAGCCCGATGTGGGACTCGATCCCGGGTCTCCGGGATCCTGACCTGAGCCGAAGGCAGTCGCTTAACCAACTGAGCCACCCAGGCGCCCCTCCTGCTTTCCATTTAATGACCCCTCAGTCGAAGCGCCAGGCTTCACAACCGACCTCGCTTTCTATATGCTGAAGAGCTAGTATGGGCTTCACCACCAAAAAGAAAAGTATTCTAAGACTTTTCTGGAAAAGAGACTAGACATCCTTTTTTGGCATGACCAGCGAACACACTTTCTGACTGCTGTGAAGCTTCAGGGACAGATTTTCATTCAAACGCAGAAGGATCTAGGCATCTGATGCTGTTCAGGGATCCTGCCCACTCACGAACACAGTATCGCATCAGAAGAAGAGCTCACAGCTCCTCTCATTTTTGAAAGCCAATGAGAACTTTTGAAGAAGGAGACCCTCTTCTTTTGAAGGGTTAGGGAAAGTAGGCCCTCAAGCAGACTCTTGCTGAGGGAAGGAGAGGAAAAGATGGAACCGAACAAAAGGCTCATACTTCCTGGACCCCTCACCAAAGGCAAGCGTAGTTCAAGGCAACTGAAATCTACTTCACCGCGCCTGCATCGGTGTGTCACCGAGGGAGACTCCCTTGCTCGGTGCAGAGACGTGAGCAGGCAGAGTCCGTGGCACAAACCTGTCTGTTGAGGATCTTCCTGAATTGCTGTGTCATCGGAATTCTGGAACATGGATTCGAAGATGATTGCTGGTGAAATTGTGCTGAGGTCCTGGCCCTGTGATTGATGGACAGAGACAAACACGTGAGGCTTGTCATCCTGACGCAATTGTTCACCAGGAGAGAATACACAGCAGCAGAACCAGAATGATCTTTTTTGATATGTTTCTTTTTTCTAACTTCTCCCTTTCCAAGGTGACACCTATTTCCCTAAACCTGAGACACTGGTGATTTGGGTCCTTGATACTCTGAAACAGAAGCCCACGAGCTATAACTTGTAGGCTGCATGCCTGTTCTGAGAAATAAAGTTTTACTGGAACAGATGCATGCTTGCTCATTTATTGTCCAGGCTGCTTCCATGCTCTGATGGCAGAATTAAGTTTTGTCAAAGACTCTATGGTCCGCAGAGCCAAAAATAGTTACTATCTGGTCCTTTCCAAAAAAAAAGCTTTCTGACTCCTACCCTAAAAGAAGACCAAATCCTTCCTAAAAATGGGATTGTATAATATCTATTACCTGCAACCAGCTCTCATGTAATAATAATACACTGTGAGTATCCTTCAAGGTCATTACATAACATCTATGAGAGTCTAGCGTGTATGCACGGTAATGAATCAAACAATAAAAAGAAACTTTTCATGAGAGGCAGTAGTTATTGCCTTATATTCACTACTGTTTGTTACTGCAAGTTTCTTTGTAATTAAGAATTAAGAGAATGTCTGGCATCTTAAAATAGGCAAAATGTGGGAGGGAGCCCAAAAAACATATAATGCCCTGAGGGTCTGACTCCTGTAGGCACCAAATAAAATGCCCACCTCCAAGCTTCTCTTTGGTGACAGGGAGGGGATAGTCCCCCTCCACCCCACAGTTGGTAGGGCAGGTGTGACAGAGGCAAGTGCCTTCAGGAGAGCAGGCAGGTGACAGAAGTCATGAAACCAGGGCCATGAGGAGGGGATGCTGGGGCAAACTGGGGAGTGTGTGCCCCTGGCCATCCAGCGCTCTGGAGGAGCACTGCCTTGTCATGTGCAGACTGGGGATTTCCAGAGCTCAAGAATGGTCTGAAATCTGGACTTTTATGTGAAATCTACTGATTTCCAGCAACAACCATCTTCAGGCCATATTTTGTGTCAGTGCCAACTCGTGTTTAAAGGTCATTATGCAACAACTCTGTGTCTAGGAGAGGGAAGGATCACTCTGGGCCTGGGCAAGGGTGGTGAGTGAAACTGTCTAGCAGCCTAGAGGTCCTCGAGATGAAACTGCCCATTTGAGCCAAGAGGGGCCAATTATTCTAGCGCAATTCCATCAACTGGAAGATGAATGAATCGGATTTCCACATGACACATGCTGAAGGCACAAATCTACACACAAGGCCTTCTGCTTCCAGTGCAGAGGGAGTTAGGGAGCACTGACTAAGAGAGCGGCCTTCAAACTTGTTATCATCATGCAAACTAAAATGCATCGTACACATACGCACACACATCCCTCACATTACAGAACTACCCACATGCATAACTGTAACAAGTCTATGAAACAGGCGTTCTCCTTACCACATGCAATGCCTTCTGATACTCTGTATTGTGTTGATGCTTGAAAATGCTGACCATAATCCCCTACTTCATAACCCAATAAAGAGGCACAACTCAGCTTAAAAAGCAGTAGGCTAACAACTCCCACTAAGCTGTCAGTTCTACAGCTTCCTCATGGTGGTTATTTTTGTTTTAACTGTTTACAAAATATTAGCAGTAACACTGTTAAAAAGGAATAAGCCTGTGTGACTCCAAACAATCACCTACAAGAATGTTCAAAGCAGCACTAACTTGATGGCTCCAAACCAGATACTATCCAAATGTCCAAGGGAAGTAGAAAGAACAAATTGTGGCACATTCACTTGGTGTAATACAGCTCACCAAGGAGAACCAATGATCTACAACCATGCAACAATATGGATCCATTTCTTAAATGTGAGATTGCAAGAACGAAGCCAGCACAAACCAGTACAACTGGCATGATTCCAACTGTACAAAGCACAAAAACCGGCTAAACCCATCTTAGGTTGTTAGAAGTTGGGCTAGTGGGTATCCTTAGGGAGAGGTAATAGCTGTTAGTGGACATGGAGGGTGGGAGGCTTCTGGGATGCTGATAATGTTCTATTTCTTGATTTGGGTGTTGGTTACATGGACGTGATGAATTGTGATCATTCATTAAGCTGTGTATTTGTGATAGGTGTACTTTTCTGTATGTATATTAAAATTCAATAAAAACTATTTTAAATAAAAAAAAAAGTGAGTTCGAGCAGCTCCCCAAAGTAGAGGAGACCAGAGAGGCTGAGCCTCTGGGGCCTGGCGCAGAGACAAAGAACCCTGGAAGCCTGGGACCAGGATGGATCCTGGAGCTCTAGAGCCAAGAGGTCCAGAGGACCATTCCCTAGCTGCTTCAACCCCCTTTTAACAAAAGATCCAAGCAAATCAAAGCTCACTTCAGGGACCCACATACACACATGGCCACCAAGAAACCAAGAAAGGGGCGCCTGGGTAGCTCAGTGGGTTAAAGCCTCTGCCTCCGGCTCAGGTCATGATCTCAGGGTCCTGGGATCGAGGCCCACATCGGGCTCTCTGCTTGGTGGGGAGCCTGCTTCCTCCTCTCTCTCTCTCTGCCTGCTTGTGATCTCCCTCTGTTAAATAAATAAATAAAATCTTTTTTTAAAAAAAGAAAAGAAACCAAGAAAGGATGACCTTGTCAAAATGTGTCATTTGGTATTAACAATTCATCATTTTTTTAAGTGTCCGCCTCTGGCTCAGGTCATGATCCCGGAGTCCTGGGGTCGAGCCCTGTGCCAGGCTCACTGCTCTGCCGGAAGCCTGCTTCTCCCTCTCCTACTCCTCCTGCTTGTGTTCCCTCTCTCACTCTCTCTGTCAAGTAAATGAATAAAAATCTTGAAAAAAAAAATGAAAGACTAAAAATGAGACTGTTTCCAATTCTGTAATAAATGACGGGTGGTGAGGGCACACTATGTAATTTGACCCCAAGAGACAGAACCTCTCTCTTGCTGATGTCAAAACTCATCAGTTTTGGTAGAAAAGGCCTTCTTCTTTTTTTAATAAGTACTTAATGTCCCTTCATACCAGGATTCCTCACCCGATGACCCCAGGGCTCCAAAAAGCTCTTTAGTCCAAGGTCTTGGCCCTGGTCAGGGAATGGACTCCTAAACACCATTCAATACAACCTCTGAGATTAAAGAGCTATTATTCCACCAACTCAGAGGACACTGAGGTCTCCAGTGTAGAAATTTCATTTTAGACAATTAGCTCTGAAATGCAAACAGGCATAAAAATCATATGATGTGCTTACTTAATGTCTTAGTTTGTTCTTCAGATTGGTTCATTTCTATTGCTCTATCTTCAATTTAACTGGTTCTCTATGCTGTCATTTGCAATCTGCTGCTAAGCCCATCCAGTACATTTTTTATTTCAGATACATTTTCAGTTCCAGAATTTCCATTTGGTGCACTTTTTATAGTTTCTATTTCTCTGCTGAGATTTCCTATTTATTCAGTTATTACAAGCATATTCCTTTACCTCCTTGAGCATAAAGGAGCTACGTAGAAATCCTTGTTTACTGATGTCCCTGACCGGCTCAGTCAGTGGAATCTAGAGCTCTTGATCTTGGGGTTGCGAGCTTGAGCCTCACACTGGATATAGAGATTACTTAAATTTAAAAAAAAAAAAAAAAAAAAAAATCCCTGTCTACGAATTCTAACATCTGGTTCCTCTTGGGATTGGTCTCCAAGATTACCTTTGCTCTTGAGTAGGGGGAATGTTTTCTCCTTTTTTATGTTGACTACTTTGGGATTACCCAGGACACTGCAAACGGTATGTTGTACAGACTCTAGATTCTGTTACACTTCCTGGAAGAGTGTCTGTCAGCTTGACCATCATGTGCATCTGGCTGTGCTCCAACAGCAGACTCGGTCTTCCTTACGGAGGACAGCAGCCATCTCTTTGTCCGGTTCTTCAGCCCGGGCTGGGCAGCTCAGGGTCTGTCCCACACACACACACAGTTCCGGGGCCAACAAGAGATGTGACCAGTTTATACACAAAGATTGGAGCTCCCACTCTGTGGCTCTTCACTTTCCAGACTACGCCCCCCTTCACTTTCCAGGTGCTGCTGGGGTAGTTCTGAACTCTGTTATTTGAGCCAGTGAGCCCGCCTGTTTACTGAGTTTTAGCCATCTTACGTGGGAGTCCCCTGGGGCTTGCCCTGAGGCTGTTAAGTCATGAACCTTGAAAACCTATCCAGGGCCTTTGCCATTGTCCACAGGGCTCCTTCTTCCAAGCTTTACCTCTGCCTGATTGGGGGCTGCCCTCTGGTGCCAGCAGCAGTTGTTCTTGACCATTTGCCCAGCATATGCGGTTGTTTCCTATGGGAGGCTTGGTCTGATAAGAGCAACTCTGCCATTACCAGAAGAACCCATGCCTTGGGGTGCTGAGATAAAAAACACAGTGTCAGATGCCACTCCCAGAGGATACTGATGAAGCAGGCTTGGCGTGAGGCCCAAGAAGTCATGTTGTCAGAAGCACGGCAGAGGACCCACTGACACACCTGAGAACCAGCGCACGTTTCACAGCACTCCCGAGGCTTCCCATCTCTGCTCAAATACTTCCTATCATGTTGATTCCTTCATAGGAAATCTACCTTAAGCTATGTTTATTTACCAGAGAAAAACATCAAACAATGCACCCTTAACAACCAGTGTTGGTGACACAGCAAAGCATAGACCCTCACGAAGAAGCATAAGCTCGGGCTTCAGGCAGTGGCCTGCAAGCACACCACTGAGCCACAGGAATGGCAGGGAAATTCCACACAGTGAACTGAAGCCATAAGACCGAGAGTCAGTGGGGCTCTCCTTTAGAAGAGGCTTATACAGAAGGTTCCCCTCAGGACCCCAATGCAGTGAGTGAGCTCAAAAAAAGACAAAGACGGACTCCTGTCAGATCAGCAGGGCTTGAGAAAGCCTGCAAACTGGAATTCGGATGAATTCTGACCCTCCCCTTATAGTGGACTAATTTTAAGCTCCTCAAGGACAGACCACACCTACTCACCTACCTACAAGCTCAGCACCAGCACACTGCCTGAGGCACAAGGCACTCAATAAATATTTGCTAAGTGAATAAAAGAAAGAAATTTTCTGGGGCCAGAGGTTATCGAGTGAGTGACATGGGGCAAAAGGCATTAGACATCAGAGAGAACAACTTTTCCCGTGGGGGTTCTATCAGGAAATAAAATCAAAACAGCCCTAAATGGTCAGTAATTGGATGCAACCAAAACTGGAAGACTGCAAAGTCTGGCCTCCCTCAATTTTCCCACCAAAGGGGTGTCCTCAGTTCTTGCACTTATTTTTCTCATAACCGTATCACAAGTACACTTACTGTAGAATTTTCTCGCAGGTCAGAATCTGTGGACAGAAGGCTCAAGTCACTCAGACAAAGTGAGTGATTTGTATCCTGTGAAAGAGAAAAGTTGTAATTGAGTAACAAAAGAAAATCAGGCTTTATAGTAGCATAGCATGTAACAGAACCCTTGATCACAATGTCCCTATGGTTCCAAATGTCAAGATTTGTTACCTGGAGAGGTAAAAACTGTCCCAAGAAAGGGTTATGTGAATTATTTTAATCTTTAAAATCCTGATATTCTTAGAAGACTGTCTTATATTTTTTCAAGACAGTTAATAGATGAGTCTAAGAACTGTCTCATGGACTCAGGCTCCAGAGTAACAAAAGCTGCAACAGTATGAAATTAATAATATTTGTATAATTGGTCTTACCAATTACAAAGCAATTTCACATGACTTCATCTGCTATTCGTATGCTATGTATATGCCCATTTTAAGTATGAGAAAATCAATGCTGAGACTGGCAGTGAACTGTCCAAAATCACACAGCTAACTGTCCAAAATCACACAGCATAAACCCAGGGCTTCTGATAGGAACTCCATCTTCCACTGTATCACTGTGTTCCCAGCATCTCAGGAATTCTTACTCAGCAGTATTGAGGATTTACTTTCAAATACGACTGCCTAGGCTAACTCTGAACTCTGGATTCCTGGAAGGCCAGCTGCAATTCATACCATACTTTAAGTGGTAACCCTGCTTACCTCCAGGATCAGATGTTTCCATTCACACATGCATTCAACAAATAATCACTGAGCGTCTAGTATGTATTAGGTGCTGTTCCAAGCCCAGGGGATACAATAAAGAACAAAACAAGGTCCCTGCCACCATGGAGCTTACATTTGGAGGGTGTGGAGGGGGGTGACAAAATCCCTGAAGAACACAAGATGATGATAAGTGGTAAAGCAGACAGGGAATGCTGGGGCAGGAGATGCCCTCTTATTAGATCAGGGGAGGCCTCTTAGATAAGCTGGCATTTGAGCAGATACCAAGGGAAAGAGGGTATGAGCCATACTTATATCTGGAAAAAGTGTTCCAAGCAGAGGGTACAACAAGTACAAAGGCCCAGAGGCAGGAATGGCTTCCCTTGTTCGAGGCCCCATAAAGAAGACAGTAGAGCTAAAGTGAGAGGAAGAGAAGTAAATGAGGCCAGAGAAGTGACCAGACCAGAATCTACAGGGCCCCATGGGCCACTGTAAGATTCTGACTTTTGCTCTAAGTGACGCAAGAAGCTAATGGAGAGTTATGAACGGAGGACAGACATTATTTGCCTTATGGTTTAGAAAGATTGCTCCGGGTGACCTATGCAAACGAGTCTGTGTCAGGGCAGAGCAGGAGCAGGGAGAAGGGGAAAGGTGTGAGGAAGATCACTTAGTGGTTCCTGCAGTAAACCAGATAAAAGGGGACAGTGGCCTGAACAAAGTTTTCAGAAGTGATCAGGTTCTATGTATATTCGCATGGTAGAGCTGACACTTTGCTGGCAGATGTGGAAATGAGGGGGAAAAAAGGTATCAAGAACAACTCCAAGACTTTTGGCCTGTGTCACTAAAAACACAGAGGTACCATTTCCTAAGGTGGGAACTTATAGGTAGAAGAGGTTTTGGCCATATCAAATTTAAGAAGATTGATGTTTTCTGGGTTGAAGAGGGAGGCTGAGAATACTGACTTTCTCAATTTCTAGCCCAGCCGAAGTCGAAAATGCACTGAACACCTAACCTTCCAAACATCATAGCTTACGCCGAGCCTACCTGAAATGGGCTCAGAACACTTACATTAGCCTATGGTTGGGCAAAATAATTAACACAAAGCTGATTTTATAACGAAGTGTTGACTAGCTCCTATAAACTGATTGAAAACTGTACTGAACAGGAAAAAAAACAGACTGGCTGAATGGGTCTAGAGTAGCTGGAAGTGTTACCAGTTGGTTACCCTGGTGATTGCAGGGCCGACAGTGGGTTGTGGCTCGCTCCCACTGCCTAGCATCACAAGAGAGGATCATCCACCCTAGCCTACTGTTGGAGTGGGAAAAGATTCAAATCAAAATTCAAAGTATGGTCTGTACTGAATGCATATCACTTTCACACCCATAAAATCAAACCATTCTAAGTGAGGACTGTCTGTACAACTCTAGACTTCAGGAAGAGATCCAGCCTGAAGTTCTTTATTTAGGACTCAGAGGCATTCTAGATGGCACTGAAAGCCTGGGACAAGAGGAGTTTCCCTCTACTAAAGAATGAGCTACAACCCAGAAAAGATAAGACCTTAGTACCATGCACTGAGGGGTCCCAGTGCTTAGGGGCTGTCACCAATTAAAGGGTCCTTGGATTGGGCGCCTGGGTGGCTCAGTGGGTTAAAGCCTCTGCCTTCGGCTCAGGTCATGATCTCAGGGTCCTCTCTGCTCAGCAGGGAGCCTGCTTTCTCCTCTCTCTCTGTCTGCCTCTCTGCCTACCTGTGATCTCTCTCTCTCTCTCTCTCTGTGTCAAGTAAATAAATAATCTTTTTTTTTTTTTTAAAGATTTTATTTATTTGACAGAGGGAAACACAGCCAGAGAGGGAACACAAGCAGGGCGAGTGAGAGAGGGAGAAGCAGGCCTCCCGCTGAGCAGGGAGCCCGATGTGGGACTCGATCCCGGATCTCCAGGATCATGACCTGAGCCGAAGGCAGTTGCCTAACCAACTGAGCCACCCAGGCGCCCCGTAAATAAATAATCTTAAAAAAAATAAAATAAAGGGTCCTTGGATTGTCACACGAATGAGAAGATTGATCGTGATTTAATACAGGCAGCTTAGCAGACAAAGACTCTCAGATCTTAATATTTTTATCTGGTTTTCCAGGAAAAGAAGCTGAGGCACAAAGAAGCCTTTTGCCTAAGGGCATCCATCTGATCAGTGGCAGAGCTTGGATCTGAATTCAGGCAGCTGAGCTCCACAGGCCACAGCCTTCACAGCTAATGTTATTTTGCCTCTCACAACACAGGGGTCAAGAACCAGGCTCCGGAATCAGACTGCCTGTCTAAATTAGAGTAATTACAAGCTTTGGATACTCGGGCAAGTCATTTAATTTCTCCTTGTCTCAAAAGTTATCATTATCAGTAATATGGGGCTAATAACAGTACTGACCTCACAGAGCTCCCGTGAGTGAGATAATCCATATAAAAGTACTTAGCACCAAATCTGGCACAAGGTAAACACTCAGTAAATATTAGTTATTATTAATAATAAGATACAGGGGGCAGAATCTGTTTGAAGGGATCCTTTGCTGTTTAAAAATTGGAAACCACAGAATTAAAGTATGCTGTCT
Organism: Spilogale gracilis; assembly: GCA_004023965.1. Taxonomy (NCBI): domain Eukaryota; kingdom Metazoa; phylum Chordata; class Mammalia; order Carnivora; family Mephitidae; genus Spilogale; species Spilogale gracilis. The sequence continues at coordinate 76,717 of PITA01005615.1, read as the reverse complement.
CTCCTCAAATCAAAACCATATTACCTACTTTAAGTAAAAACCTCATTTTTCAAAAGGTCAGTGTGCTTCAGTTCCTTTATCTATGAAATAGTAAAATAATAATACTCACTTCTTAGGTTTAAGAGACATGCATAAATGCCCAACATATTAAAAGTAAAAACAGTAGGGCTTGGTCAGTTAAACATTCGACTCTTGATTTTGGCTCAGGTCATGATCTCAGGGTTGTGAGATGGAGCCCCGTGTGGGGCTCCACAGTTAGTGGAGTTGCTTCTCTTCTCTCCCTCTGTTTCTCCCCATGTACGTGCTCTATTTCTCTTTCCCTTAAATAAATAAATAAATCTTTAAAAAAAAAAAAGGTAAAAACAACAAATTTCTGCCAGGACCTCTCCAGAATGGAGCTGCAGATGAGAGGGAAATATGGTAGAGGGGCTTGGCAAAGAACAGACCAACTATTCAAACTCTGCAGAAGAATGTTCTGTGGTTCAGCACCTCCCCTCAGTGGCTCGCAAACCTTCTGACCTACAGACAGTTCGAAAGGGCAAGGAACCTTCCAGATTCTGCCTGGTTCTCCAATGATAGATTAAACAGATGTATGAAGCAAAGCATTAATTTGTGTTTCACACTCAAGTACAGACGTACCATTTCACAGACACAATCGAGAAAATAAGACCCTTTTGGAGCATCTGGTTACAAGGCACCTCTTGCACTGTATCTGACAGGAGGCAGAGGTGAATCAAAAGCTGAAGCACAGGGCGTCTGGTGAAATTTCTGGCTTGCACTATCCCGACACAAAGACACAGCTCTTGACCCTGACTTCTTCCCTCTCACTGTCGGGTATGTAGAGAAGAGGTTTTGACCTTTTATTTTGATATGCAAACAACTGCTCCAGTTCTATGTTGCCCAGATCAAAACAAGAGACAAAACACCACACACCTCTGATCCATTATGATTTGGAAGTACACTGTATGAGTGTCCTTTGTTGTCGTGACCTTTCATGTGACTTTTGAGACTGTACTGAGTACTGAATGTTTTCTCACAGCCATTACTGGGGCAGAAAAAAGGTCTTTCACCTGCAAGAATGACAAGTAGTGTTAATATTTCCATAGTCATTTCAGTGGATTTAGACATCTACTCTTCCCTAACAGAGAAGTAAATCTTGCTATGAGGGTTCAGGTACAGTTGTTACAAATTGGACAAATTACATGTTAACCACCTCAGTTCTAAAATTGAATGCAGAGTAAACACAGCTTGCCCCCACCCCAGGCAAGTTTAAAGAGATTCATTTTTTTTCGCCTCCCAGCCCCTGCCCCAGGTTCTTCTTTTGAAAATCTCTGCACAGGTTTCATTTCTTAAGGTTGGATTCCTGAGTCCAACCTTTAGATCCTTTTACCTCTGAAAGAAACTCAAACATGATAGGTGAAGGCTAAGCTGATAAGGTTTGCTCCTTCCACGAAGTTCTACAGGTCCCAAGAGAAACACAGATATTTACTAGATTGATGAAGGTTAAAAGAAAAACCACAAACCAGCCTAAACTCACCAGTATGTGTACGGACGTGAGTTTTAAGGTGGTGGCTTGCTGCAAATGCTTTCCCACAGCCATCATGATCACACCTAAGGACGTTGTTTAAACAAAAAGAAACAGAAGTCATTTGGGAAATAGGTCTTTATCTTCAACATCTCTTATAAATACAAGCTCAAACTAAAACACATGTTCAGAACACTGAGATCATCTGATCAACGGAATTGGTTTTAGAGGTGGGAAATGAAGACAGGTCACTGGAAAAAGTGACAGATCTGGGAGCAGAGAGAACTGATGGTCCAGCATAAATATTTCTTGTCCTACAAGTAAGTCACATATTGAGAGCTCTGACAATGAAAGCCTTTTGATGAATTACTTAACAGAATTCTATCGACAATCAGAGCTGATACAGAAAATCTGCTGGTGGAATGCCAGGAATGTCAATAGTGGGTACAGAAACTCTCACACTGGCAAGAAACCTAAAATATAACACTAAAACAAAATCAGTCCTAACTACGTTGACCATATGATACATAACGTATAATGGTGTCAAGATCTACTTCTTTTACTTTCTTGATAACCAGAGCTGTAAGTAATCTCTCCCTCCTGAGAACTCCTGAGGCATTTATCTGTGTGCTTCTTTTATGGTATCTGCCCTTTCCAATCTTACTTTATCTCTATGGGTATACATTTGTTATCTGACCTAGATTAGACACTCTTTGAGGGCAGGGTCCAAGCAGTCCTTTATATCCGCTGTAGTTCTTACACACAGCAGGCATTCAGTAACTATTTATACGAATGAATGCATTTTCTTACAAGCCAAAATATTTTATTTCTTTAAATAGAAAGCTTCTCTGGAGCATCTTACTTCTTAATTATATATAATCATGTGTCTAAAGTCCCACCTAATATTCAAGAAAAATGAGCAGTTTTAATCATCACAAAAATGTGACTGAATAAAAATTACAGTCCCCTCAACAATCCTATGGGAGATAAAGTAACCCAAGCTTTGCAGAATCTGGAGAGTAGCCAACTAAGAATCTAAATGCCCTTGCTTTTAGGGGTGCCTGGCTGGCTCAAATGGTAGAGCATGCGACTCTTCATCTCAGGGATGTGAGTTTAAGCCCCATGTCGGGCATATAGCTTACTTATTTACTTACTAACTAGCTAACAAATAAATATTCTTGATGTTAGAGGGGCTATGACTCAGGAATGAAATTTTAATTTTAAAACACCATTCCATTCAGTTGATGTTTAGGAGTTGACTGCCCCACGTGGCGCCTGGATGGCTCAGATGGTTGGGCGTCTGCCTTTCAGCAAGGGTCATGACCGGGGTCCTGGGATCAAGTCCCGCATCGGGCTCCCTGCTCGGTAGGGAGTCTGCTTCTTCCTCTCCCTCTGCTGTTCCCCCTGCTTGTGCTCTCACTTTCTGTCAAGTAAATACTTAAAATCTTAAAGAAAAAAAAAAAAAAAACAGTTGACTGCCCCTGAAGACAACGGCACCATCTAAGGATCCTGCTAAGGAGATGAGTGACTTGAGAAGAGAAAGGCAGCATCATGAATACATGGTAAGTAACAGTAGGCTCTCCTGCCACAATTCAGAGACAATGTTTATGGGCACTTTTCAGCAATACATCTGTATTATACTTAGGGAGAATCCTCACAAACTATCTTATTTTAAAAATGTTGTTTTTGAACCCCTACTGAATGCCCAGAGCCACACTCTATGCTATGAGCAGAGAAGAAGGCAGATGATACAAGTCCTTCCTTCAAGGTTACACACTTACCCATGGATGTAGTCAATATACATATGTGCACATGTATATAAAGATTGAAATACAGAGAAAAATGGGTGCTCCTATATGTGTATACACACACATTACAGGGCAACAACTAAACAAGCAACAAAATAAAATACCTACATTCTTACCCCTCTGCTCCCCTCTCATCTCCTCCTCTCCCCACCTAGATTTTTAGGTAGCTGTCTCTTCCACTGTGCTCAAAGTGATCTGTGCACCTTAGTTTCATGTACTATTGCTTACAGCTCCTTCTCACCAGACTATGTTCCCAAGAGAAGAGCATGTGTCTTAGTATTTCTCTGACACTGGTAAAAGTGCCTCCCACCTTAAGTGAATTTCAACAAATGCCTGTTGGAAAAGGGAAAGCCTGAGGCAGGAAGGCCATCACCAGAGCCCAGAGTAAGGACGCTCTTAGAACCCATCACCACTCCTCCTGTGTGCAGTAGCTGGTTGTGCTGCCAAAGAAATAGCAGAGGGAGGGGCACCTGGGTGGCTCAGTTGGTTGGGCGACTGCCTTCGACTCGGGTCAAGATCCCGGAGACCTGGGATCGAGCCCCACATCGGGCTCCCTGCTCGGCGGGAAGCCTGCTTCTCCCTCTCTCACTCCCCCTGCTTGTGTTCCCTCTCTGGCTGTGTTTCTCTCTGTCAAATAAATAAAATCTTAAAAAAAAAAAAAAAAAGAAATAGCAGAGGGAATTTTCTCTCTGCTTTGAAAAATGTCAGGGTACATGAAGACATCCACCCGCAACCTGGTCAGCGACAGACAGACAACAGTCACACTTACCGAAATGGCTTTTCTCCTGTATGGGTTCGAATGTGCTTCCTCAGATCGCTGAGCGTGGTGAAGTACTTGCTGCAGCCTTCGGATTCACAGTTAAACGTTTTCCCCGTGTGAAGCCTCTGATGTGCTTTCAGCCTGTTGAAATATTCCGGAGACAAAACCCCTCTGGCATTTGCATAAGGTATGACAAACCCTCCTCACCCATGTCAGCTCAATGTGCTTCAGGATCCAGTGCATAAGAATTCTATATCCTTATTATACTAGTATCCCCAATTTTTTTGTGCTTGAAGAGAAATTGAGAGAAGCGTGTAGCCTAGTGGTAGGAGTATGACTGAGCAGGCCAGACTGCCAGGGACTCAAATCCAGGTCCCACTTCCTAATGGATGGGGAGCCTAAAGCCAGTTACAAAACCTCTGTGCTTCCACTTACCTATCAGCTCTGTGAGGATTAGCCCTCGGAACAGTGCTTAGCACACAGTGCTTGCTCCCTAAGTGTTAGCTATTGCCAGAGCTGAAGACCAACAGGAGTCTCCTGACACAAACAGTATAAAAGAGAACTGGCCAGAGTGGTAGAAAAAAGTTACCTTCGAGGTGATGAAGGAAAGAAAATGAGAGAAGCCTCCAGACAAGACCCTGAGTCAAGGGGAGGCAACAGTACAATAAAATCCCCAGGCCAGTATGTCATTCCAGCAGATACAAATCTGAATATGAATGTACTATCCTTTTTAACCAATCCCAGATAGGTCAATCTTTAAGTAACAAGTTCCTCCAGTGAATTTTAAACAGTCCAGAGGACAGCTGTGCTCTTTATTTTATTTTTTTAAGTTGGCTCCACGCCCAGGGCAGAACCCAGCACATGGCTTGAACTTATGACCCTGAGATCAAGACCTGAGCTGAGGCCGAGAGTTGGATGCTTAATGGACCCCAGGTGCCCCCTAGCTGCGCCCTTGCAAGTGCTGGAAGTGCCCATGTGCACAGGGCAAGGAGAGGGTTCTGCAATCACAAGGGCAGAGTCAGGGGCTAGAGAAGAGGCCGACCTGTACAGCGTGTTGAACGCCTTCTCACAGCCCTGCACGTCGCACTCAAATGGCTTCTCCTTCGTGTGCACTCGCACATGGATCCTGAGGCTGTAGGAGGTGAGGAAGGCCTTGCCACAGCCCTCCTGATTGCAGACAAAGGTGTACTCTCCTCGGTGGGTCTTCTGATGGGTGCGCAGGTTGCCTGCTGTGCTATAGGTGCGGGGACAGCCCTCAAAGGTGCACTGGTACCGCTTTACCTGGCAGACAAAGGACACCTCATCAACAGGACAAAACAGCTGCCCACGGCCTAACGACCTCCCAGAGTCTGGCTCCCAAGAAACATGGACGACACACTGAAGTTCGTATCATCAACATAGAAAACCACCTCTAAGAAATCTTCCCCTTGATCAAGTCATGCCAGAACAACAAATAAGTCATGAGGCTGAGATAAGCTTATAGGCAGATGAATATTCTAAGTGAATATAATAAGAGGGTTTTCAGACTCTGGATACATCTAGCATCTACGGTGGGCCGATACTATTACAGTTACCTATACTGAAATAACATTTTGGCCTTTTTTTTTTAAGATTTATTTATTTATTTTAGAAAGAGGAAGAGAGATGGAGACTGTGTGTGCAGAGGGTGGGGACAGAGAATCTTAAGCAGACTCCACTCTAAGCATGAGGCCTGATGCAGGGCTTGACCTCATGACCCTGAGATCACCACCTGGGCTGAAACCAAAAGCTGTACACTTAACCGACTATGCCACCCAGGCATCCCTTGGCTTTGTTTCAAGGCTTTACTAACACCCCGCCTTATGGCACCCCACCTTGACTACACCTGACCACTGGTAAACTGGGTCTAAAACATCCTGACCCTGACAGGCTCAGTCACCAAGCAGGATCTCCCTAGCATAGCTTTCACTGCAAAGTTTCAAGCCATGAAATGAAAATACTGTATTACGAGTTTCTCAGAATATTTGCTGGTATGACATTTCTCAAAATGCCAGCCTCTCGGTTTCACTTTCAACCGCCAAACTTCTCGAGAGGGTGGCATGCATTTGTGCCGCCAGCTCCCTCAAGGCCCACATACTTCTTAACAACTTGGCAAGCTGCTTTCACTGCAAGAAATTATTCTCTTGCACTTCTCCGTGGCCAAACCCTTCCATCCTTCTCCATTTGCCTTCACTTATTTGCAAACCTCTCCCATTACTCTCCCTTTCTCAAAACCTGTCCTTCACAGCATAGCTATTCCACCCGGCTCTCTTTTTATCTTCTCCTCCTGAGAGCCACGCCTTTCCCTTCATCTTGATAATGTAGGTTTATTCTGGAAATTCTCACTCTCTTCTCAGACCCTCCCCTCCCGCCCCAGTGCAGGGGCAGCAGTCTTAGACGTGGTTGGAGGAGACTGAATTTCTGGCACTTACGTTCAAGACCTTCCACAAGTCATAGTGCTTCTCTGAACCTCAGTTCTTTACTTCCCAAATGAGTATTACTGCATGCCCTGCCTGTCTCACAGTGCTGTGGAGTGGAATGAAACGAGATCAAACATTTGTAAAACTACGTGCTAAGAGGCCTGGTGCCATACACACCAGGGTGCTAGCATTGTCTACTCTTCAGCTTTCGCCAACATCTCCATCCTTTGATCCAACCCTGCTCCAAAGCCTCAGTCCACATCTCCAACTACACCATTAGTATTCATTGCACAGTTACTGAACTATCAGGTCTCAGGCAACAAGCTAGATACTATATGAGATAAACAAGGGAAAGAGACAAAAATCTCTGCTTTTAAAGCCTGCCAATTTTAAGGAGGTGGATGTGCATAAATTATTACAAACCGTGCTCAGCCCGACAACAGATATCTGCCCAAAGTGCCTGGGAAATATAAAAAACGAAAACCTAACCCTTCTTAGAAAGACTGGAACTAGTAAAGGCTCAGAAGCTGAGGTCCTCTCTCTGAAGTGTTTTTTTTCACTTGCCTGTTTGTTTTACGTATAAATTGAAAACATGTTCCTCAAACCACAAAGAGAAGGGCATTCCAGAAAGCGGTGACAGAGGGTGCCTGGGTGGCTCAATAGGTTAAGCATCTGACTTCAGCTCAGGTCGTGATCTCCGGGTTGTGAGATCGAACCCCGCACTGGGTTTCCAGCCAAACAGGGAGTCTGCTTCTCCCTCTCCCTCTCCATTTGTACCCTGCTCTCAAATTAAAAAAAAAAAAAAAAAAAAAAAAAAGAGGTGACACCTTGGGAACTGCATGCAAAGAGGATGAGTGTGCTGGTACAGTGAACCACAAACATACCTGTAGTATGTAAGAGGCTGGAAGGAGAAGGACCTAGAAAAATAACGTGAGGCCTCCTTAGTCAAGTTATGGAATAAATGAATAGGACAATGGGGTCTCACCACTGGATTTCAACCAAGAGAACAACATTATCAGATCTGCAGTTTAGGATAGATCCTTCCGGTAGCCTAGTGGAAAATGGACTGGAAGGGTAAGAGAACAGAAGAAGGTGTAGACTAAGACAAGAGAGACAATAATCCAGGAGGCAGATAAGAAGAACCTCAATGGGAAGTGAGCGTTGACAAGATGAGAGATGAATTCCAGAGAAATTATAGGGGGAGGAATGACTGGCTACAGCAGCAGCTGGGTGCTGAAGAGCAGAGGGGTTAGGGAGAGGCAAAGTCGAGGACAAGAGCATGGCCTGGATGACTAAACAGATGGTCACACCACCAAGCTGGGGTGGATGGAGGGTGAAGAGACGATGAGTTGCCTGTGAGGTGCTGCCAGGACTTTCAGGTGGAAACTTCTAGTAGATAGACATAGAGGCTGCAAGCTGAAAGAAAAGCCTATGGAAGGCGTCATCGGTACACATAGCTGACTTTACCTATATACCAAAGCAGGCTCAGATTCTGCCACTTACTGTGTAACCTTGGGAAAATTACTTAAGTGTACTAAGCCTCACTTCCCTTATTTATAACATGGAGGAAACAAAGCCTATCTTTCTAGGTTTGTTGTAAGGAACAGAAAGAATTTGTGTAAAGCATCTAAATATAGTGACAAGCAAATCATAGGTATACAATAAAATAATAGCTCTCGTAAGAGGACAAAGGCTAGACCTTGGAAAGTCACCAATGTATAAGGTGCTGGTAAAAGAAGAGAAGGCATTATGGATGAGGGGGGCAGGGACAGGAAGAGTTGCCAAGGAGAACGATGGCACAGAAGCCAACAGAAAGAGGATCTCAAGGAAAAAGAATGATCAAAACATGAAATGTCTAAGATAATAAAGAAGACATGACCGAGGAAACTCCTGGATCCAGCAGCTAGGGATCACTAATGGCTTAGCAAGTCTAGTTTTAACGAACTGCTGGGGGCCCGACATCCAGATGAAGGTGAATAAACCAAAGGTGAAGTGGAGGTTGAGATGAGAGACTGGCAGCGGGAGCAAGAGTGGCCTTCTGAGTTAATGCAGATTTCTTTCTCCCCCCCCCCCCCGCCTTTTTTTTGAGTACCGTAGGTCCTGAGCATATCTGGAGGGAGAAAGGTCCTGGAAAAAAAGAAAAGCTGAGGATCTGCGAGGAATATAAAGAAGAGAAGGGTATTTAAAAGGCTGGTGGAGGGAAAAGCCTCAGGTGAGAAGAGGGACAGGGAGTGGAGCCAAGAGGGACTGAGGTAAGGACAGGTTATGTTCAAGGGTCTCCAAGGTTTCTATAAAGGGCTAAATGATAATATTTAAGGCTTTCTGGGCCATGCAGACTGTTCCAACCACTCGACTCTGCTGCTATTATGTGAAAGTAGCCATAAACAATATATAAATGGACAAGCCAGGCTGTGCTCCAGAAAAACTTTATTTATGGACAGTGGGATGTGAATTTCATCATTTTCATATATCACGAAATACTATTCTTCTTCTGATTTAAAACAAATCATTTAAAAATGTAAAAACCGGGACACCTGGTGGTTCAGTCATTAAGCGTCTGCCTTTGGCTTGGATCATGATCCTGGAGTCCCAGGACAGAGCCCTGCATCAGGCTCCCTGCTCAGGGAAGCCTGCTTCTCCCTCTCTCACTCCCCCTGCTTGTGTTCCCTCTCTAGCTGTGTTTCTCTCTGTCAAATAAATAAATAAAATCTTCAAAAAAAAAAAAAAAAAAGTAAGAACCATTCTACAAACATAGGCATCTGGATGGATTTGGCCTGTGGGCCATAGTTTGCCAAACCCTAAAACCTGTGGGTGTGGGGAAGAGAGGAGCCCCAACTCCTCCCATCTCCCCTCCCACTCCTTGTCTCATCTGTCCAACCCCCCACACAATCTTGCACAAGTGTTGTCTCACTGCCCCGTTCAGCAGCCTTCCCGCTGCTACACAGGAGGTGCTCCGTCAACATTTGCTGAATGGAATGACTGACCCACCACTCCAGGTGTTTTCCTGTCTCAGTGCCTAGGTCTGAAGCTAATCGTTCCCAGATTTGTTCTAAAACGGTGTTCTCCACATGCCACCTATATGCTCAGATGCTAACGTAGCCAAGCCACACCCCACCCCAAGCCAGGTCCTCTTCCGCCTTCCCCAGCATGACCCCATGTGACTCCAGCTCCAGCCCAGCAGGAAGCTCCCTCTGAGCCTAGAGGCAACAGAGCCCCATTCTAATCGCTACAGTGAATCCCCCCTTGCCTGCCTCCTCTCTCTCCATTCTCTGCTGGAAATGCCTGCCTCCTTCTCTGCTTTTCTGAGTCTCTCTTCCTTCCATTCAGGCCTCACTACTGGCTCCAAGGTGCTCCAGGATCAAAACACGTTGAAGTGACAGTGCCCTTCTCTGAATTTCAATCACATTCAACTATACCATTCATTTGGCACTTAGCCTGTGTTGTTAATTACCCTCTCGTGCCTATATCCTGATTTCCCATCAAGACCAAAAACCTCTCTGGTTCTGCCAGGCAGAGATTTCAAAATAGTCACCGACCAGGAAGGAGAAGCTGCAATAAAAGAGCAGCGTGTCTCAATCAGAGCGTGTCAACCATGCGGCTGATGAGAACACTCTCATTCCTAAGATGTGACAGCGCTGACCACTTTATAAGAATAGTGCAATCAACCATTAACTACCCCTCCCTGTCTCCTTGCCCTGCCAAACCCTACTCCAGTCCACGATTTTCACTTGGCCAACTCAAGCTTCCATAAGAAGTTCCTTCCTCAAGGAAGGACACCATTACCTCTTTAGTTGGTGGGCATGGTGGTAGCTGGAGAACATGAGGCACTAAATATCTGTTTGTTGAGTTATGGCTACTCTCCTGGTGGAGAGTAGGCTCCATGGGGGGTGGGGGGGGCTGTCTCTCTCGGTCAAAGCCTCAGGGGCTGGCCTTGTGGAGGAGTGGCACCACATTCGTATTTGTTGAATGAATGAAGGAATGATGACACAAACAAAAACAGATAAGCAGGACTTAATGCTCAGGAAAGTAGTGACACAGGGTGATAAATGACAAAGGATGGATGGTCAACTGGGTCAAATGTAGCAGGGATGACTACTGAAAGCATTTTTTGGGTTCACCTGATTTGCTAGATCATAAGCGCCCCAGCAAGATTAACTTCACTGGAGGGGTAGGACCAGAAGCCAGAACGCAATAAGCTGAGAAATTGGGGAAAAGCAAGGAACTAAAGACAATGGATATAACTACTCTTTCCAGGAACTTGGCTGAGAAGAGAGGAAAGCTGGGAGAGGACACAGACTGAGGAAGGTATTTGTGTTTCAAGGTAGGGGAGGCAGGCTGACTGACACAGTGTCTGCTCCCCGCTAATGTGCTGAATAGACAAGTGATCTCTTACCCCATCAGGAGGGAGGCCATAAATGGAAGTCATTATTCTGGGTCTTTCAGAATCAGTTTTAAACAGCACCAAATTTCACAAAAGGGAAAACTAAACCCCTTCAAACTGGATCCGAACAGGAAGTTGCAAAAAACACGCAAGTTTTCACGGTTACAGAGAAGAGGTATTGCAACACATGGTACATTTAAATACAAGGCTTATCATGCTTTCAAAAAATTATGTCGCAGGGATTATATTGTCTGCGGTTCTAGGCATAAGAAAAAGCAGTCCCTGCTATCAAGGGGCTCAATGTCAAGAGAAGAATCAGACAGACAGACAGACAGACAAGACCAATATGAGAGAAGAAGTTGTGCTGATAATGGATATGAGAACAGAAGTAGAGGGAAAAAGCATCTAACTAGACTTGGGGGCCACTGAGAAAGGTTTCTCAAAAGAAGTCGTGCTCAAGCTAAATCTAAAGAAAGAGGTGACACCCAATTCACCTCTCAAAATTAACTTTACATATGATGTATGTGTAATATGAATATAATGTCACTGACGATTCCACTGGATAATAAATACTGCGTTTCTCTAAAAGAGCTGAAGAACTGCATCACCTTACCTCTCCTGTGGGGCGTCTAACCCTTGTTGATTACTAAGCTAAGGAGCACAGAGGGGTTGCAGGGTAGTCTCATTGAGGATGGGGTCTAACGTTATAACGGGCAAGAAGCATGAGCTTTCAGAGAACTGATACTGTTTTACAAGGCGTTCTGAGTAGTTCCAGAACAAAGAAATATGTAACAAACTGCCTGGTTAAATCAACAGAATCAGAAAAGGAAAGGTAAATGAGACAAGCAAAAAAGAGAAAATTAAACGCTGGATTCTGGAGACAAAAGCTTAAAGATTTTCAGAATGGGAAAAAAAAAGGCTGGGTTTGTGCTGGAGGAAAAAGAAATGAGAGACCAAGAGAACTAGATTTGACTCTCCTTACCAGCGCTATACTCAATGAGGAACAAGAGTCTCTGGTCCTGAGTGTCTAGTGCATGAACATTCTCACAAATCAATGACTGCCCTGGCCCCCATGGCTGCTGGAGCTGCCCATTCCTCCCCAGCACTGGAGACTTCCTACCCATCTCCCAGATACCAACTCTGTTCCCGGGATGGCACTGATCTCATTTCTTCTACTTTACAATGTGCAACCACAGAGCTCAAAGTGGAAATCTAAGAGCTCTGACTGACCTCATTTCTTCCTCAGGCCTCCCACTGCCCACCACCAGAGATGGAGTCACACAGCACTTCCCACACCGCAGCCTTTTACACTTGCAGAATGAGCGCCTTCCTGCTGCCCCGTCCCACAGCTAACAGGCCTCGGTGGCTGAGTCTCCCCTGTGTTTTTTACAGAGGTGGTGTGTTACCGTAGAACAGCCCAGGCTTTGGCATCCAGAGCATCCTCAGTTCAAACCTCATTTCTATCACCTGCTAGGTGTGTGTTTCTAAGCCTGTTTTCTTCATCTGCAAAATGAGGGCTAATAGTACCCATTTTATAAATCATTATGAAGATTAAATACAAAGCCCCTAACTGAAGCCCCTAACACAGGCACTCAGCAGATGCTGGCCATCTTACCCTCTCACCACAGCCAGTGTATCTGGAGTCCTCATTCTTTAGCTCTAGGGGCCCTCAGCTTATAAAATAAATAAGTCATGGGGATGTAGCACACAGCAAGATGACCGTGGTTAATGGTATATTGTGTATTTGAAAACTGCAAAGACAGTAGGTCTTAAAAGTTCTCATCGTAAGAAAAAAACTACAACTACAAGACATATTGTGGGGATCATTTCACAGTGCACACAAGTACTGAATCACTATGTTGTATATCTGAAACGAATATAATGTTACATGTCAGTTCTCTCACAATTAAAAATGTTGTTTTGTTTTGTTTTTTTAAATGAGCCCTCAGTTTTTGCCTGGTGCTCCAACCGCCCACCAATGGAAGTAACTTTCAGCGGCCCAGTGCTAAGGAAGTCAAAGGGAACAGATTACCTGTGGCAAGGGCTGGTGTTCCCAGAACCCCATAGAAGGACTACAAACATGCTGTCCTGACTATAAATGGCGGTTCACATTCCATAGTGATATTAATACAGTAGCTCAGCTAATTAGGGCTTACTGGGACTTCTGCGGGCTATCTCCTTGTTTTAAGGGAAAAAATGCTTCCCAAAGACTTCCTAACAAAGGCCATTTTAACTTCCTCTTAAACAGGAGATTACCTCTGAACCTCCTTCAAGAGCCCATGCCCCTACCAGGGACAGAGAGTAAGTGAGCATTCACTGAACAACCACAATGAACCAGACACTGCTCAATGTTTTATGCACATACTGTTGTATATTTATGTGTGAATAAATCTCACATAATCTTCACAAAATGCAATGGGATATTTTTATTTCAGTTTTACAGAAGAGGAAACAGAACAGCTTGCCCAAGGCCACACAGAATAAACCAGAGCAAAGATGGAACCTAAGTCTCAATTATCCCTTTACACACCACAGAAGAAACAATTTCAAGAATAGGCTTGATTTAAAAAAGAAAAAAACATTAAAATTTGGGTTCTTTCTCCAATGTCTTACACTACCAAAATGTTAGCAATAACCAAGAGGTACAGCTTATATAAAATGTAAATTTGAGACCTGTTACTCCTGTAGCACCACGCTATAAAACCAATATATACACAAAGCCACTCTGTCCCTCTTCCAGGCCTGAGTGATGCAGGGGCCCACGGCTATGGAGGTACTACGATGCATGTGGGGGGAGTGCAGAGATGGGTTCCTGCCCTGGGTTCCTACAAACCCCTCGCACACTGAGCCTCTAGCAGTCTCTCTGCTTGAGCCCCAGCCCTTCAGGACAGGAACTACTGCTCCATCCTTCCTGATCGCTGACACAAGTAGGAACTCCGTAAGTAAAAGCATGTGGAAAGAGTGAATGGATCCTGAACACCAGAATTTCAAGCAGCAACAGTCCTAGTTCTGAATGGCGATTCCGTGGGAGTTCAGAAGGGAGCGGGGAAGAAATGTAATCACAGTATGTGAAGACAAAAGGCAAGTAGCTCTGGGAGAGCCAGCAATACCCAGGTTTGTCAGAGAGGATCATTCCACTGCCTGAGGGGCTGATAATGAGGAATGAAATCAGAACTAGGTCTCCCAAAGTAAAGGACGGATCGCAAAATACTAGAGTCAAACTTTTCCCTTTATTCTTATACTTAAAATTTGTCATAGGAAGGGAAAAAAAAAACCCACAAAAATCCTCTTGGAGTGTCACTGACTAATGTGGCAAGCAGCCTAATTCACAAAGCATCTCTGTAACTGTGCTTCTTGGTAGAAAACCAAGATATTCTTTTTCAATCAACGCACCGGAATACTTTGGTGCATCACAAAGAACATATCAGGAATGGGATTCCTGGCTTTCTGCATACTTCCTGGCCAACTACTGAGCAGAAAAGTGGCAGGGTCAGTTAGCCACAGTGGGTACGTTATGTTTACCGGCGCAGTTCATACAGAGGTGGATGAACAGGTAACTAAATAGTCCTGGCAGGTTCTCAGGAAGGGAAAGATGCAAGAAAGTTTGGGAAATCATGGGCTGCATGAACCAACTACAGGAAACACAGCTGCTCAGAAACCCAGAGCAGGGCATTAAAGGAGCAACACCCTTTAGAATGCTGACTTCTGTGGAATGACATATTTTGATTGGAAATTTCTCAACGACACTAGCAGGTGGATGGTGGTAAGACAACAAGTATGAGAATAAGACACATGAAATTAGAGTCAGAATGATCAGTGGGCCTGTGGAAGGAGGAGAAGACAGTATCTGTAGCAAGGTTCTGGTTGGTTTATTTTTACGCAAGACAAGCAAAAGTGAAAAAAGTGAAGTAACAGATAAGCCAACTACATGCTATAGGAAACAATAGAACAATCAAGGGTGAACAGGAAAATCAGGCTAAAATATGACTCAGAAAATAAGCTGCTTGGGAAGCCAAGAAGACTAACTAGTTATCAAATGATTCGATTTCTCAAGAGTAACACCTGGACACAGAGATGGAGGGAAAACACCAGGTTTTTAAAAAGGGGAAAAGAGAGGTACAGAAATCATGAAAAGTATCATCAAACAGTTGTAAACATTGGCCTCTTTAGGCCAATTAAATGGATTTAGGTGGCCCCCACCCCCACCACTGTTAAAGCAAAAGCTAAGGTAAAATGGTGCCTCAGGAAGGCAAGTCTCCCGAATGCCTGGTCATTACACAACATTTTCAATGATGAAAAAGCCACTGATGCTTCGCCCTCAATCTCCAACAAACTCCATACCGATTGATTTTTTTAAAGTTTCTAGAATCTTCCATGTAGGTTTCATGAAAGATAGGGTGGGATGAAAGTACAGTGAGCTAAATCCATAGCAGACTGAACAAGGCGTTCATAACACCCTTCACCTTATCCACCCAACATGATTATCAAGACCTGAAGCCATAAATGGATGGTAAACCAGGCCTGCAAGTACAGTCCCCAAATTAGGACGGTTCAACTGTACAGTGCTGAGGAAGTGATACACATCCAGGAGAAACTGTACTTCAAATTGTGAATTTGGATCTCTCCCCAGGCTAGCAATATGAAGTAGGGTGCTTTCTCGTGATGCTGGGCACTAGCAGCGAGCCACGGCTCCCAGTCAGCCCCATCATCACGAGGGTAAACAACCAATATACTTCTGGCCATTCTGTACCAATACAACCATTCTGTTTGTCACTTTCAGCAGAGTATTCAATCAATTACATAAGCTGGTCAACACTTCATTACAACACTGGCTCTGTGTTAGATGACTTTGCCCAACTACAGGCTATAAGAGTCTGAGCATGTTTAAGGCAGGCTAGGCTAAGCTATGAGATGGATAGGTTTGGTGTCTTCAACACACTTTCCATGATATTTTCAACTTCTGATGGGTTTATCAAGACATAACCACACCATGAGTCAAGGCAGATCTGGAGCACGGAGTGGGAAAGTGACAGCTCATAAAAGTGATTGCATAATATCATTCCCTCCCTACCATCCTCCTTTCCTGCCTAGATCAGCATTTCCCAAAATGTGTTCCACAAAATACCAACCCTGGAAATGACACCTGAAAATGGTCTCCTAAGTTCAAAGTATTTGGAGAAGTCTGCATTTCCTTCCTTCGTAGTTATTAACACATCAAAAGCTGAGAAATTCTGTAATAAGCCTCTGCCTTGATTCAACTTAATGTTTCCCAAACATTTGCTCTCAAAGGCTTTCACATAGTAATCATTAACTGAGGATGGCTTAAAGTTTAGGCTCTAAGCCATGTTCACATTTTTTGTGCTAAAGAAATGATTCAACTCCTTTGAGTTGCTACTACCTCATCACTCTTCCTCCAAATACCATAGTAAACACACACACACACACACACCCCAACACGACGCTTCCTGCCTCCAGTTTCCTCACCACCCACTCAACTTCTCCATCACTGGAAATCTGGCTTTGGCCCCCAGTGCTCTACAGAAAGTCTTCTCATGGTGTGATCAATGGCAGAGAGCAGAACCAACGGCTTCTCTTGGGCTCCTCAATCCCTGTGCAGGGTCACAAAGGAACAGTTACACTCCCTGACACTCTTCCCTCGCTTTCCACAACACGGCATTCCACCCACCACTTTGACTATGTGATCTTTGGTTCCTCTTTATCTTTTCAGCCATTACATTTGCAGACCAACTCTTGACTCCTCCCTT
This sequence comes from Spilogale gracilis, assembly GCA_004023965.1. NCBI lineage: Eukaryota > Metazoa > Chordata > Mammalia > Carnivora > Mephitidae > Spilogale > Spilogale gracilis. The sequence continues at coordinate 60,040 of PITA01005615.1, read as the reverse complement.
GAGTAAAACGGCCACGGTTTGAACCCTTCATGAATCCTGAGCCAGTTCCTTGACTCAGATCCACATTTCTAATGGGCTTCTCAACCTGTTCACTTTACTTTTCCTCAAGGACTACACATTCAATACACTCCAAACAAGCTCATCAGTTGCCCCACCAAACTTTCTCCTCTTCCTGATTCCTCTTATGAACTCACTATTCCCAGATGGTGGGGCGACAGCAGTCTGCCGCTTTCTCCTCAGCCTGACACAGCAGTCTCAACAGGGCTTTGTTAAAGTACCTACCACGGTTTAAACCAACCACTCAACATACTTCCTAGTCTTGATGCTCCATCAGTCCTCTGTGTGGCCCCTGAGCTAAGACAGAGAAGAAACCCGACATACTTGGAAAACGGATGAATCCTTTGAATCATACCCAATTCATGGCTCATTTTTCAAACGCCAGGAATAAAAGCAGTTCTCCTTTACTTCAAGAAAGCTCTGCATTCTTCCCACTTACAAGGCCATTATCCTTCATCAGACTCAAATGAAACCCCAAACCTAAACTACAACTACCTCCTAACCGGACAATCAAGCTACCACTGCTACCAGAGCAATATTTCTAAAATGCTACTCTAACCACTTTGGCTCAGACACGTTCAATGGTTTCCCATTATTTCCAGAACACAGTCCAAACCCCTTAGCATGTTATCACTGCCTCCCATGACTGGATCTCTGCTACCTTTCCATCCTTATTTTCAATGACTCCCTATATTCTAGTCCAGGAATAGACACACGGCAGCCAGTGGGTCAAATCTAGCCCATTGCCTGTTTTGTAAAGAAAGTTTTCTTGGAAAACAGCCAATCGACAGTTTGGGCCAGATCCTTCTTTGTTGCAGGAGGCTGTCCTGTACATTGCTGAATGTTTAATAGGACCACTAGCCTCCATCCACTGGATTCCAGCAGCACCTCCCCAGAGTGTGACCAAAACGTCTCCACACATCATTAAGTCTTATGGGGGAATAAAACTGCCCCCAGTTAAGAAGCACTATTCTAGGGATTTCCAAGTGCTAGCTAAGAGTTACTATGATGTCACTGCTAATAAAATACAAACTATACAGCAACTGTAGTAAAGTGTCCAGATTAGGAGAAAAGAGTCACATAGTATTCAGCGCTGGTTGCCTCACACTCCGGAGACTGGGCTTAACTGAATTTTAAGAAGACTTTGGGTAACTGGAATTCATATAATCCAAGGTGACCAAACTGATGAGAAACTAGTGAAGAATGTCACAGAGAAACATTTAAGTAAATCAAGGTGGTCAGCTTACACAAGAAAAGAGAAAGAGAAAGACATGATCTTTAAATATCTGTTGTCCTGTCAGAGGAAGGTCTAACTTGCTGTAATTGAGGAAGGCAGGACTGGTGGGCAGCAGCTGCAGGAAGGCAGGTTTTTGGCTCTATACAAGTAAAAGCTTTCCAAAAATCAGAGCTGGCCAACAAATGTTATGAGGCTGAGTGGTGAAACACCATGCTCTCGTCATTCTGCAAGTGTTCCAGCAGAGACTAGATGAACTCATGTCAGAGATGCTGCAGAGAAATCCCTGCCTGAGGTGGGAGGTAGGACGAGATGGTTTCTTTCAGGTTGCTTCCAGCTCTGAGATTCTATGGCTAGCAGTGGAAAAGCCATATGGCACGAATAATAAAATTCTCCAATTCCAAGACCTTAACTACAGCACAAGAGAAAAATACTCTGCTAAATGATTATCCTATGTCTGTTTGGTGACATTTTACATTTAGTCCCTGACACAGTGACTACCAGTGTCTGTTTTCCCTAACAGACGCATAATCAGTTCCTAGATAACGTCTATCACTACCTTTATTTTTTTTTTTAAGATTTTATTTATTTATTTATTTGACAGAGAGAAACACAGCTAGAGAGGGAACACAAGCAAGGGGAGGGAGAGAGGGAGAAGCAGGCCTCCCACCGAGCAAGAAGCCTGATGTGAGGCTTGAACCCGGGACTCCGGTATCATGACCTGAGCTGAAAGTAGCCTCCCAAAAACTGAGCCACCCAGGCGCCCCTATCACTACCTTTAAACCGTATCTTTCATTCTGCTAATGATCACCACACTAGTACAATTTGTACAATGCTTTACCGTTTTCCAATCATGGTGAAATACATTACCTTACTCACAGTGACTAAGTATGAGCATGAACATTTATTCTAGATAAGCTACTCTCATTTACTGTCCTTGCCCGAATTTCTTATGCAAAAAAGCGAGGCCTTATTATTCATCAAATATTCACCACGGAAACAAAGCTTATTCTAGCAGATACTCCTCTCCAAAACAAATCATTTATCCACATAACCAGAAATAAGCCAAATCTAGTTAGTTCAGCATCAGAAACTTGGACTTACCTCAGTGAAATTTCTATTTTATTAATGATTTGGGGAGGAAAATTGGAAACATTATAATTAACTTTCCCAAATTTCAATGTGGCCATACCAACTAAAAGTTCCAGAAAACAGCCACAACACAACATGAAGCATATGTGTTGTTGACAAGCAAAGCCACGGTAGGTCCTCATTCCAGGGACTCCTTTATTCCCCAGCCAAAAATGCCAACATGAGTGTGTAAGGATTTTTCTCCACTGGGCCCTCACCCACTGCTTTACTTACTTCTTTACGTTTCGTTTCTGGACATTCCGACTGCAGAGTGAGAGTTGCACCTTCGATATTTCTTGGCATGGGCGTGGAACCAGGGTTTATTGTTAAATGAATCTGATCTGGTGAGATAATGTGTTGCACATAACCCTGGGACATTGCTTCATGATCTATTAGGTGAAAGCCCTCTTCACCCCCTACTAGAAAAGGCAAGTGTTCTCCACACTGTCCATCGTCATCTTCATCCTCCAAAGTGCCAGGGTCCTGCTCAATAAGAACAGTTGTCCTATCATAAACAGTTCCAGATGAGGAAGGCACCAGTCCGTTTTTATCCACAAACCTGAGCATCTTGTCATCGGGGGTCAGCTCATCTTCCTCTGCCTCAAAGTAGATGATGCTGTTATCTGGACTGTGTTCCCCCATGGTTCAATTGTGCTCAGCCCAATTGTGAGAAATGGAAAGGTAATGACCTGTCTGCAATAGGACAAAGCCAGAGTTAGTCAAACCCAGGGAACTCCTCAGCAACCACAGGGCTCATTTTCCCTCTCACTTGAGAACAGGCCAAAATCATCTTTCCTGGGAATAATTTTTTCTTTAATTCAATTGAAACCATCAAGTCATTTTAAAGATAAGCAATGCCTTAAAGGGGGAAAAAACAACAAAAAAACACTGAAGAAATAAGCAGCAGTTCTTAAGACCTTCCAAACATGCCTTACTACCGAACAATTCCTGAAGGGGATAAAAGGGCAAACTACTTCAAGGCTGAGTTGTTTTAAGTCTTAAAGTAAGAAAACCCCAGTCACATATCCTCCAGATTAGACTATGGGGCAGTGTAGTCTATTGTGGAAGTAGAACTTTGGAGGCAGGGTCACCTATCCACAAATCCCAGCTTTGCCACTTACTACGTGGGTAATTTTTCTGTATCTCACTTTTCTTATGAGTAAGGTGGAACTGGTAGTTCCTGCTCTCAAAGTCGTTACGCAAAGTAAAAGGGATAATGTATATTAAGGCACAATGTCTGATAATTATAGGGAAAACAAGTACGAATTCATTCCCTCCTTCCTAGAACAGAAATTTCAGCTTCTGAGTAGGGGGGCTGATCCGTAGTCAGGCATATTCAATGAAGATATTATATCTATTAATCTTCTAAAACAATGTGGTATCCACTAGAACCTATGCTTGTACAGTGTGCTCTCTGCAGTGAAGGAACGGTGAACCTTATTTTTGTTTCTACTGCCCCTGGCACAATACAGTAATATCAAGAGTTCAGGAGATGTCAGCCAAAAGAATGAAAGACCTGCAGATATATTCTCTTGGGAAGACACAGTGTCTTGGAAAGATATGTTCTCTTGGGAAAAATACCGAATGTGAAGATTTCCTGTTCTGGATTAGTTCTTCTTCCTTTAGCTGCAAACACACAGATTCTACAAATGTGGGTTTGGCAGGCAGAACAAAATTTAAAAATAATCAGCACATCACTTTTAGTTTTCAGTCCGGCTTTGCACTTTTTCTCTTCTGCCCTGGGTTAGAAAGTGAAGCTTTACGTAGTGAGGCGGCTAGACAGAGGGGTATTTAGCAGAGACAGGCCAAGGGATCAGATCTGGGAGGAACCGGCCCGACCCCTTGCTCTGGCTTACGCAACCCGGTAGATGCACATTTCGCTGCATCTGAGGAGAGATAAGAGCACCGGAGGCCCCACAGGGCTTCCCTGGCACCATCAGCGGCTAAGAGGAGACCAACTCTCCGGAACAAACAAGACCAGGAGGTTTGAGGGTGGCATACGAGGAGTACAAACGGAGCACCCTTGACAGAAGGCTGGGAAAAGGAAACTGACAGGGACAGCCCCCAGACGGGGTTACGCAGAAAAACCTGAAGACAGGCTGGGGGGGTTCCAAGACGGGCGAAGAGGGGCAGGGTCCGGGTCTCCATGGAAACAGGGAAGGGGGGCTGGATACCCATCCCCATGGAAACGGAGGAGGGGTGGGGTCCCTATAGTGACCAGACGGGGGTCTCTACTGGGAAATGCTTCAGGAGGGAGCCTAAGTCCCCCGCCCCCCGGGAAGCCCCCAGCCCAGGCCGCGTCTAGTTTCGCCTTTTACCTCCGCGGCTCCCGGCAACGGCGGCAGCGGCAGCTTCTCCCCTCCCCAGCGGCACCATGATTGCCCCCACCCTCCCCGAACGTCACTTCCGCTTCCGCTTTCCGGAGGAAGGAGGGGATACCGGCCCCGCCTCTCCCTGGCGCTTCTAATTGGTTTAGGTGGCGTGGGGGCTGAGTCCGAGCCTCCAATTGGTGAGCAGGAAGGGCGGGGTGGGGCGGGGATGTCGCAGGGCCACAAGTTCGTCCCGCGCTCAGAAGCTCCGTTCGCGTTCGCGGTCGTCCGGCTGTTCAGTGCTCCGCTTTGCGGCACGAGACGCTAGGAAAGGGGGTCAGATCTCCCCAACCATTAGTGGAAAGTGGCGTCAGCCCGGCTTGCGCCTGCCGCCGCCCTAACCGCCACAACTGCAACAGGAAGGACCCCAGTTAGCCCTCCGAATTCCAGCTCGGACCCTAAAGGGGAGCCTGTACGGCTTTGGTCTTCCTGGCTTTCTGCCTCTGGTGTTGAGGGGAAGCTGGGATCAACCAAAGTTAACGTAGCAGGTGGGGTCAAGAAAGGAAACTGGGATCCAAATGACACAACCAAAGAGTACTCCAAGCCCACTCAGAGGCCGCCGCCTCTTCCCCACCCCAGCCCCTGTACACCCCGCACTGGCTATCGCAGAACGCCCCACTCTTTCCCTCTCATTTCTACCCAGGTTGACGGTTCCAACTTTTCCCCCTACAGAGAGCTGCCGGCTTCCACCGCACTCCCGCTCTGTCGAGTCAGCGCCACTTACTTGCCATTCCCTTCTTTTTTGACGGCTCACGCTGTCATTCTATCAGCCTGCTTCTGAGTCACATCTCACACTGCCGAGGAGTGTTCGTGTCCTAGTGTCCAAGAAGCGACTTTGCACGTGCCTTCCTTTTTTAAAAATTTATTTATTTTAGAGAAACCATGAGTGGGAAGGGCAGAGGGAGATGGAGAGAATCTCAAGTGGACTCCGCCATGAGCAAGGAGTGAGGGGCAGGATGTGGAGCTCAATCCCATGACCTGAGATCACGACCTGAGCCAAAACCCTGTCGGATGTTCAACCAACTGTGCCACCCAGATGCCCGCTCCTCTCCTTTTTTCAATGCCTGTTAAATCTTTTAGAACCTCCCAGCAGCCACTGCCTGGTTTTCCCACAAGCTACTTCTCTAGAATACTCAAGAGTGGGACAACTCCCAGAGACTAGATCAGAGTCAAGGCATTCAGGCCATCTCCTGCTTGAAAACTATCAATAGTGATCGTTATCCACCAGTCTGCCAGGCCACTGCCTCTTTGGGCCCTGACCAGCTGCCTCAATGCTTAAGCCACAAAAGGTCCAGCAGCCATCTCTTAAGACATAAAAACGGCGCCTGGGTGGCTCAGTTGGTTATGTGTCTGCCTTCCGCTCAGGCCATGATCCCGGGGTCCTGGGATCCAGTCCTGCATAGGGTCCCCCACTCAGCAGGGAGTCTGCTTCTCCCTCTCCTCCCCATTCATACTCTCTCACTATCTCTGTCTCTCTCAAATATTTTTTAAAAAAGATAACATGCAAACAGCCATTGTTAAAAATTCATTTATCATTAAAATATATTACATATATGAGAGAGAGGATGCATCATATACAGTTCGGAGGATTTGTTGACCGAGAAAATCCGATTTGTTTCACCAAACACCACTTTCTTCCGTACTTTCATTTTCAAGCCACTGTATTGCCTTCAGAGGCTGAGTGGCCAGCCCCAGAGTGGTTTAGCTGCACCTGAGTAGGAAAGGGGGTAGGGTTTATACATACATACACACATCCTTAGAGCACTGAAAGCATCTGGGGGCTGTGACCTGTTTATCCAACAGATTCCACTTGCAGTCTTGCTGTCCAATTCATTCTCCCTTTAGGACCCCAAACTTTGTTCAAAGATCTGGTCATGCAGAGCCCAGCCCAGACTACAGGGAAGGCCCTGACTATGCCCCGGAAGCAGGCTGAGTGAGCATATGAAGTAGAGTTATCTAAATATCTTTAACGTTTAAAAAAATAGAGAGATCTGTGTTAAATAACTAAAGTTGAACATTAACTGTCAGTTTTATTGTGGCGGATTTCCCCCATGTCTTCAGAACTCAGAGTGACAGGACTGTGACAGCCATGGTGGTGGCGGGGGGGGTGTGTGTGTCAGGGTTCAGGAAACAGGCAGCTGCCGCTTTTGCTTCCAAGAGGCTTCACATCTTCTTGTGGTAGTTCCTGATCTTAAACAGGTGGGGCTGGTAATTGACTGCCTCGAGTAAAAGAGAGGAAATAGGCTCAGGGTGAGTTGCAGAGGAATAGGTGAATAAATTCTTGAGCCTTCTTCTTCTCTGCCATGTCAAGCTTCTGGTGACCAGCTGGGTTTCGAAGCAGTAAGCTGCCAAATATGCTAGCTGCATGAAAAACACAGAAGACAAATGATTCAGCAAAAGAAATAGTACTTACTCTTGTGTTGTTGAGTTGGAAGGAGTGCCCTCAAAGCATTATTTTCTGCTTGGAAAAAAAAACTATGTGAGGGTAAAGTCGGCTGAGAGCTGGAGATTTTAGTTCCACTGCAATGGTCTTGGGACCTCCCTCAAGCACATTTCTCATAATGATTCTCTCAGTATGCAGAGATGCTTTCCACAGACACTTGACTGCTTACCTAGAATATTCTCATCCAAATGATTTTTTGCTGATTTTTTCAGCAGTTCTCGCAGAAACGCCATCAAGTAGTTGAAGACATTTTGGTGGAATGTAGGGAGGGTAGAAATGACCTGAAAGAGGTAGAACTGGGATTTGTCTTTTCATTCATTCAATCATTTGTCAGACATCTGCTCTATTCCAGGAGCTGAGTACATGATCCAAGGACATGAGACCGTGCACAGGAAACCTTGATCACTTACCACTTGGCACAAGTGTCAAAAGAGCAGCACAAATCAAGTGCTTTGTGAATTTGGGGCTCAAAAGCCCATGCGCTCTTAAAAAGTTTACGGGAATAGAAGACGTTTTAAGTTGGGTCTTGAATATAAGACAAGACTGGACTTGCAGAGGTAAGAACTAGGACATTTAGGGGCGCCCTGGTGGCTCAGTTGGTTAAGTGACTGCCTTCCGCTCAGGTCATGATCCCGGAGACCTGGGATGGAGTCCCACATCGGGCTCCCTGCTCGGCGGGAAGCTTGCTTCTCCCTCTCTCACTCCCCTAGCTTGTGTTCCCTCTCTGGCTGTGTTTCTCTCTGTCAAATAAATATTTTTTTAAAAATTTAGAACTAGGACATTTAGGGCAAAAGAAAGTTATAAAAAAAAATGCAAGAGAAGGAACACAGTGCGGTAAGGAGAGAGAATGCACTGAGAAGTCAATTTTAGCAGAATGTCCCTTGAACAGGCGCTAAGCCTAGAGGGATCGATCAGGCTGGAATTCATTGAGTATTCCAGCTATCTGCGTATCATCATTATCACCTGGGAAGCTCTTACACGATATATTCCAAATGAGATTCTGATTCAGTGGATGTGCGGTAAGGCTCAGGAACCTAGCACATGTTCTAGATTATTCTGCTATGGCCTGTTACATGTGTGAAGCATTAGGCCAAATGGTTTAAAGTCTTGAATATTTGTTTAAGAAAATCATGAATTGGCATTGGAGAGCCAACTGTGGTTTTTAACCAATAGTGCCGGGATGAGAGCTTTAGAGCATATGGTCTGATAGCAGCATGCAAAACAAAGGAGCAGAAGGAGAGCCTGAATGCAGGGCTTGGAACCAAGGTGAGTGGACGAGAATAGAAGATGGGTGATAGATCTAGGGAACTGGGCATGTGGGAGGTGAGCAGAGGACGACTCAGAAATGACTCAGGTTTCTGGGATGAGTCACTGGAATTCAGGGTGAAGCCATTAAAAGAAAAGGGGACATGAGAGGAAGAACAGGTTCGGGAAGGAAAGTTATGGAGTTGAGTTGCTAGGACATTGTGTTTGAGGGACTGTGCCCACCTTGTTCACTTAGGCCCCATAAGGCCCCAGGCTGCAACACGTGAATGTTCAACGCTTCCCCTCACCTGTTTACTTGCGGTGTAGTTGCCAGAACACTCCAGGCAGTTATGGTAGGTGCTGTAGCAGATGACGGGCTCTGGCAGGCTCTCCAGGAAAAGCAGCAAGGCTTCAGCTACAGAATGGTTGCTGGCAGCTTTTGGCCCATCGTTAAGGAACTGGCAATGCCGTGCCATGGGTAGGAGAAGGCCCCAGGAGCCAGCACATGCCAGACGTGCTGCCTGCCCAGGAAGGCTCTCTGCTCAGAGCAGGATGCCAGCCTGAGACGGGGAAGGCGCCAAGCTGTTTGTCAGCTTAGCTGGGCCCTCCTGAGTTCCTGCTATATTGGTGCTTAAAGTTGTAAAGTCTTCTCTATGCAAACTTTAAGTAAGAAAAATATGATAGCTGAGGACACAAGCTCTAATCTTGAGCCTTAAATCATGCTCTTTCTTTTCTTTCACTTCTTAATCATATTCACACATACACATGCACGCATCCACGAATGTCTGAGGATACAGAGGGCTTCCATCATTCCAGTATCCAAACAGTCCCTGATATGCTCAAATTCCGACCTCAGGCCTGGCTGCTGGAACAGATCTTCCTGCAAAAAGAAAGTCAACAAGTAATTACATTCTCAGAAAATCAGCCATGATCTCCTGACCTAGAAATATGATCATCACGGAGGTGCAAAAAGGGGGCAGTGAGGTGAGGCCTTTGAATCAACCGGTAAGGTAAACAGTCTGATAAAGTTGGGGCTGATGCGCCAAACTCATCTGGCAGGCCCTCCCGAGCATGCTCCCGTGCATGTCTTTAAAGTGATAAAACATCTATTATAAAACTACAGGTAGGGAATACTACTCACAACAGTAAGGGAAAACTTAAAACTGTTTCCTACAGTTTTGTGGAGGGGTTAACCAGAAAAAGAAAAACATTAAGAAAATATATCACTTATAAGATGGAGAAAATTAAAAAGACACCACGTTGCTTTGTGGAAACAAGATTATGGCAATAAAGGTATTTCCATTAGTCCTAGAATGCTTTACATTCATTTGTTTTATTAAATGACTTAATGCTACATAACTGAATAATAATACTCTACGTATTGTTCAAGTTACACGTGAAAGGAGCGCCATGGAGAACGCAGACTACTAGAATAATACTTAAGAATGTGACTCCTGTGCTTGCTTCCGCGGCACATACACTAAAATTAGAACGATACAGAGAAGATTAGCATGGCTCCTGATTAAGCATGTGACTTTATAGCCAGACTTCCTGGGTTCAAATCCCCATCCTCCCTAGTTATCAGCTTTGGGATCTGGACCACATTAGTTAGCCTTCTGGACCTCTGGTTCTTCATCTGAGAGCTATCATGAGAACCAGCCGAGGCAATGCTGTTAAACACTTAGAATAGTGTTTGGGGACACCGTAATAATAAGTATGTGTGTGTGGGGGGGGGGTGGAGTCAAAAGAAATAGCGTAAGAATGTATGTTGCGGGGTGCCTGGGTGGCTCAGTTGGTTGGGCAACTGCTCTCGGCTCAGGTCATGATCCCGGAGACCCAGGATCGAGCCCCACGTAGGGCTTCCTGCTCTGCAGGAGGCCTGCTTCTCCCTCTCTCAATCCCTCTGCTTGCGCTCCCTCTCTAGCTGTGTTTCTCTCTGTCAAATAAATAAATTAAATCTTTAAAAAAAAAAAAAAGAATGTATGTTGCTTCCAAGCGGTAGAGTTGTGGTAGACTACAGTTTGTATTAGTTTCCCTATATGAATGAGTCAGTGCAACAGACTGATCTGATCTCATGAAGCTGGCCCAAATCACTCTGGAAATCAGAACTCAAGACTCATGGCCCGGGGGCTCCATCTGGTCTCCTGCTTAACAGGTCTGGCGTAACAACAAGTCAGCCCCTCCCATCTCCAGAAACGGTTGTAGAGAGCTCCTCTAAAGAATAGCAGGCTGACATCCTGAGAAGACTCTACTTGGAAGACTCCAAAGGCCAGGGGTGGGTACATGCTGTGCCCCAAAGGCCAGGCTGCTTTCCTTGGGGGCAATCAAGTGCTCTATGTAGTGGCATGGTCTCCCGGGGGTGGGAAACATGAAACTATCTGTCCCCAACTCACTCCCTCTGGAATGGACAGCTTTCCACAAGATTCCTTGGGGTAAAAGCTTCTTACACCAAAAGATCTTGGGGCTGATGTTCTTCCCTAAGGCAGGCTGGCCTCAATCAGGTCCGACTGCTTAATTGCCACCTACCTGCTGGACAGCATTCTGGTATAGGTAATCAACCATCATCCAGAGCTCTTTGGGGATTCCCAAGGGGTTCTCCAACTGGACCCCATCATCTTCACTCTGCAGGGGCATCAGAGTCTGAAAAGAAATAAAAAGCACAAGGCGCCTGGGTGGCTCAATCAGTTAAGCGTCTGCCTTTGGCTTAGGTCATAGTCTCAGAGTCCTAGAATTGAGCCCCACACCAGGCTCCCTGCTCAGTGGGAAGCCTGCTTCTCCCTCTCCCATTCCCCCTGTGTTCCCTCTCTGTCTTTCTTTCTCTCTCTGTCAAATAAATAGAATCTTGGGATGCTTGGGTGGCTCAGAGGGTTAAGCCTCTGCCTTCGGCTCAGGTCATGATCTCAGGGTCCTGGGATCGAGGCCCACATCTGGCTCTCTGCTCAGCAGGGAGCCTGCTTCCTCCTCTTTCTCTGCCTGCCTCTCTGGCTATTTGTGATCTCTCTGTCAAATAAATAAAATCTTAAAAAAAAAAAAAGAACATAAAAAAAATAAATAAATAGAATCTTAAAAAAGAAAAAGAAAAAAGAAATAAAAAGTATAATACAAAGGCCCGCCAATGGACCTTCTGACAGGCCGGCTCCAGAACACACGATGACGGGGGCAGCAAACCCATGGAGGAGGGAAAGCGCTTCAGTACCCTAAGCAAACATGCCACACTCAAAAAATTGAAAATAGGTGGCACAATCAAGTACAGAAGGTGATATTTGAGAATCAGGAGTGGGTTATGGCAAGCAATTTCAATAAATCAGGTGAAATATGTGTCATCTTCTTTGAAAACACAAGCTGCCAATAGCATTTCACCATTAGAAACAGGGAGACAGTGTATCTGGTAGGGTAAGGGCAGTGACTTAGGAGTCCAAAATCCTGGATGTAGGAGCCAGGTCCACTGTTCATTCACCACATGACCTATGACCAATCATTCTCCTTACTGGGCTTCTGTTTTCATCTTCTATATGGAGAGGAGAGAAATCAAGGGTCCCTAAATTAAAAAGTGCACTGGAATGGAGCGGGGGGGGGGGGGGGGGTATTCCTATTACTATAAATCTTCTCTAAAGTGGAGCCCTTATATTGCCACTGTCTCCATAGGAGTGTTTGGTTTCTCAGAAAATTTAGTTCAGGATGATGACCAAGTGATGGTTAGAACAAAAAAAGGACTAAAATGACAGGCCAGGGAAGTTTCATATCTTACTATCTATGGCTGAGGTTCTCTAATGTACTATGTGTGAAAAATTGAGAATATCTTGCTTCACTGGCTCAGCTGCTACAGTTCTAAATGCTTCCAAACGTCACATAACTTACCAGCTCTCTAATTGTGTCCAGTGGCAGGCCCAAGATCGGCTCCCTCATGTAGCACAACGTATGAATGGGAGATCCAAAACAGCTGGGCAGATAGTTCCCAGACACAGACAAAAAGTAATCCTTTCCCCTGTCCAAGTGCAAAACCAGAATGTCTTCGATTTTGTCTTCACCTGAGTTGAGCTTTGTAGCCGTGGTCTTATTTACAAATAGCTCCAATTCAATCTCAATGGCAGAATCTGAAGGAAAACATGAAAAGTAACATTGGCTGGTAGGAGGCCAAGAGGAAAGGGGGAAGAGGACAGCAGGGACAAGGCTCGGGCACGGAGGGCTGGGGAAGGGCATCATGGGTATCAGCCAGCCAACAAGGAGGTATGTGCTCAGCACTCAGAGGACACATGAGCAAGGAGTTTCTAGTCCAAGTGAGGACAGGAAAACAACAAATAAAAACACGTGAAGAGGCAACTGCTACGAAATTCAAGTACAAAGGAGCACAGCTCAAGTTAGGATTATTAATACAATCAGAAGGCATGGATCAAAGAGCTTGTCCTGGGCCAGGTCAGATGAAGACACCTGATCCAGGAGAAAATATAATGCAAGTATCAGCCTGTGAATCGTCCACAAAACAGGCTTCATCCCTCTGCCACACAGCACGATGCAGAGTGCAAAGGAGAAGTTAGGGGAAAAACACGAATGGTACATTCCAGGGCCAGAGAGAATTTCTGGATTACCACCCTGTTATCTTTCCCTACAAGAGCAGACGTTGGGAGCTGATTAGAGTGAGGCAGACAGTGAAAATGGGTCCTTCAAGAGCAGCACCTGCTTCCCAGCGATCTTCTGTCTTCTCTTTCTGTGAAATTATGGAACATACACATGGCTGAGAAAGCTTTCAAGCTAAACTCGTGCCCCTTCCTGTTTTATATCCTATGTATGGGTGGTTCCCCCACAGGGCTTTTAGAAGTTTCGAGCAGACAGCAAACACTCAGAAACAAAAAGAGCTTACTTGAGAAAAATAAGCAGTCGGGGTAGATCGGGCCCCAAACCAGCAGCCGGGAACCAGGGAAGGGAGGCCTCACCTGGCAGCAGGAAGCCTCTGCTGGGGTTGGCGTTCAGCCACTGCTTACAGTACGACTGTTCATCAGGCTTGTTGATGAATTCAAACTGACAGGGAACTTGTCCATTATGAATCGTAAAGGACTGTACTTGCAACTGCATGAACTTCACATTCTGAAAACAGAACTGGGAACAAGCCCAGGACCAGTCAGATCAGTGTTCTCTTCTCGGCGACCCGCCCAGGCACCCCAACTGGGCAATCTTTGCCCTTTCTGGAAAGACAGTGAAGGACCACCTCCTACAAATCACGTTTCTGCTTTAAGTATTACCCTGGGAGGCCGCAGCTCCACTAAAGACCCGCAGTCTGTGTCTAACCTAGAAAACCAAAAAATTTAGGTTGTTTAATAAAAAATTTCCTGAAGGAATCAAAGTTGGAACCGTCTATCTTCTGTGCCCAAAGACCATTTCTAAAATACCCTTTACAAATTACACCCCCAAACATGAAGACCAAGCACATCCTTCCAAGTAGCTGGACACCTGAGGCTTTAAAAAAATACCCATACTGCGGCACCTGGGTGGCTCAGTCATTAAGCGTCTGCCTTCAGCTCAGGTCATGATCCCGCAGCACCGGGATCGAGCCCCACATCGGGTTCCCTGCTTGATGGGAAGCCTGCTTCTCCCTCTCTCACTCCCCCTGCTTGTGTTCCCTCTCTAGCTGTGTTTCTCTCTGTCAGATAAATAAATAAAATCTTTAAAAAAAAATACCCACACCATAAATCCCCATTTGATTGACTTCTCAGTACTGTCCATTCTGAAGGATCTATGCTGTAGCTCTTCCACAATCTTCTGCCCTAACTTGACTTCCCCCACCGCCCGTCCCTTGTGTACAATGCCTGCCCTCCCACCAACACCTCTGTGTGTACCCAAGAAATTCTGACTCAACTTAATCTTGGTCAAAGCAAAATATAGGGAGGAAGACAACCTCCTTGCAAGAATACAGACCAGCCATGCTAAAATCAAGCAAAACACCTTTTGGCTCACCTGTGCCATCACTTAAATCACAAATGCCCCATGCGTGGGTGAAACCTATGAGCCACAAAGGTTAAAGGCTTCTGATTCAAAAGATCAGGAGAAGAACATAATCTAAACCAACAATCCCCCTCCTCTCAGCTAACACCAGCAGCCTCCCTATAACTGGAGGTGGCCCCTCAAAAAGACTGTGGAGTTCAGGGGTCGAACAGCTGGCTCCTGGATTTCTGAGAGCTCGCAGATGAGATTTAAGTTCTATAAATAGAAGAGCCTGTTGCCAATATGGTTAACATGTCCTTCCTACCTCTCGTTTAGAAAGGGACACGGAAGGAATGTTGGCATTTTCCATCTTGTCCAGGGAGCGAACAATCTCCTCCAGGCTCTTCCGGTAACGTTCTTCGTTGACCATCTTCACCTGGGAGGGAAATGTCGGAGCCTGAGTGCCTTCGGCCCGTTCCCTCCTTTTCAGGAAAGAGGACATGCACAGCACTTGGCAAGAGCAGTTGGCGGCCTCTCAGAAAGTGAAAACTAAAGAGATTAATTAACAAAGAACCCAATTAACAACAGACTCAGAAGAGGTCCTCCAGAGGCCGAGCTTGTGATGAAGTCAACTGCTTCCCGATGAGCAGGGAGAGGACGCAGGGGTGGAAACCTGGTGGGCAGCTCTGCCGGGTTACAGCCCTGGGGCAGAAAGATGCCCAGGGACTAGCTCTACCTCGCTTGCTGCTACCCATGGGCCTGTGGCAAGAAACCCCTAGGATTTGATTTCAAATAGCATTTATCAAGTTTTTATAACTTATGCTCCAGTGGCCAAGATTTTGTCAGGCTTTCCCTTCTGTATTGTGAGTCATAAACACAATCTTTGTCCCTTTCCAATAAGAAAACTCGGTAACATTCATGAGGCTTTTTTCAAGCTACTCACATCGTCACAGATTCTGATATGCCTCTACCTGAACCCTTGAGAGTGGATAATAGAAAGAAACAAATCACAGGAGAAGAGAGAGTAAGCACAAAGATGTTCAACCTCGCTAGCAAAATCAAAGAAATGTGACCTAGGATAACGAAAGATCTCTTTCTTTTAGCTCACTGGGTTGGCAGAAACTTAAAATGGGTAAAATCCAATATTAGCCAGGGCGGGGGGAATAAGCTCATAGAGTTGGCATAGGTGGGAGGAGGAGGGAGCTCTACCTTTACTGACATGGAAAGATCTCCTAAGACATAATTAGTAGGAGGAAAAAAGATGCTCTCTCAGAACAATATGTATAATATTATCTCTTTTACTAAAAGAAAAACATCCTCTACGTTGTATATAGATTACTGACATGTTTGTAGATGCACAGAAAAACTCCTGAAAAGAGAACAGTTCAAAAAGCAAAGGGGAACTTCCACGGACATAGAAATATATAGAATAATTATGACGTAAATTTAAACAACTTTTTTTTTTTTTAAGTCATTTCTATGCCCAATGTCAGGCTTGAACTCACAACGGCAAGGTCAGGAGTTGCATGCTCTATGGACTGAGCCAGGTGCCCCCCAAATAAATTTTTAAAAGCTTTCTCACACAGGGGGGAGGCGGAGACCAGAACGACAAACGTGGTCTTGGTTCTGAGAACCAATTCCCCGCAGAGGGCTCAGGACGGCTGTCAGCTGCCCACCTACCCCGATGTCAAACACCGAGCTCACAGGCTTGTGGTCACTGGTCTTCAGGCCCATGTGGCTCTGGTAACTCAGCTGGGTGATGTTCTTCCCTTTCCAGAGGACCCGGTCACACCAGGCAGGAGCACGACACTTCTCACTGAAATGCAAAGTCCGCACTGGGGCCCTGCACAGGCAAGCACGCAGGCCAGCAGCACCCACTGCCTGGCCAGCGCCCCGGAGCAGCAGGGAAATGACAGGGCAGGGCCTTCAAGTCCAGGCGGCCCCAGGGTTCCAAGAAGGCACAGCGATTCAGGCCCAGCAGGGGACAGCATATGCCCTGTGGGAATCACCCAAAACAGCCGTGAGGGCTCTAAGCCAAGTGCCATCAAGAAGGACTCTCTGTTCTCTACCCTCCGATGGGGAGGAGATGAAAAGGCAATCTGGAAGCCCGTACTCTGTGGCGCTAAAAGACGGTGCTTGACACACCTTCTCGACTCCTACTGCCTCAGTTGTGATCCTGGTTCTACGCTAGCCTGCTTGTGAGGCCCTTTGTCTTATTTTTTTTTTCTTTTAAGATTTTTAAATTTTTAAGTATTCTCTACACCCAATGTGGGGCTTGAACTCAAGACCCCAAGCTCAAGAGGCTCACGCTCCACTGCCTGAGCTAGCAAGGCACCCCCTGGAAGGCTCTTTGCTTTTTGCGTGCCTCAGGTCCCCGATCTAAAAGCTGAGGATAATAAATCGTACCTCCTTCAGCTTGCAGTTGAAGGGTTAAGTGAGGTCACAGAGGTCAGATGTATGAAATAACGAAGGCATAACAGAAGCACTGATGAACAGAAGCGCTAAACTTCTACCTTCTACTTAATGACCAAGTACAAGCTAAGTGGGCTGGAGTCATCCTGTCCCCCCTGAGCATAATTGAAAAGCAAAGGCTGAGGCGGTTAAAAAGAAAACACGCAGGAAGAGCTGCGTGAAGGAGCCGACACTGCCAGGAAATGTTTGACCAGAGTGCAAAACACGGGGAAGTCACAGGAATCTTAGCTCCTTCTGCAGGCCCACGGGGACAAGCGCTTCCCTGAATTTTGGGGTTTTCATCTGCTTAGCCCTCCAGAAGCAACCCCCTACCTACCTGGTATCCCAGTCGTCCGAGCCGGTATCGTACTTATAGGTAGGCTGGAACGTGAGCTCGCCTTCAGTGAAGCCTTCAAAGACAGCCTTGGTAGCCATTTGAGTTTTCAGCTATAAGAAAGGATGGGGGGGGGGGGGAGGTAGGCCACCTCAGAATAAAAAAGTCAAACCTTGAATGAGCAGAGGAAAGGAAATCAATCTGGAATCTGAACCCTAACCCCAAGGGAAAGGCCCAGGAGAGAGCTATCCTGGTAGATGCTGAGAACTAAATCCTAGGAAGGGGAGCAAGCTGCGCACCCCTTTGGCTGTTGTACATTTTTTAAGGCTCTTTTATAAGATGATCCCTGCCTCCAGGGGGCCTGATCCCCTCTTGTTGAGGTGTCTCTAAGAGGATCAGCTACCACCAGACACAATTTTTCCTTCCGAGTATCAGATCTTTACTTCACCTGTGTGACAGAGCTGTTCCCATTGTACAGAGAGAACTACACAGAAAAAGGCCTGGGAAGATAGAATCCAAAAAGCGAAGGGGAACTTCCAGGCATCTAAAAATAAACTAAAGTACACCAAAACAAGTATGAATTAAATTTAAACAATCTTTTTTTTTTTTTTTTTTAAGATTTTATTTATTTGACAGCGAGAAACACAGCCAGAGAGGGAACACAAGCAGGGGGAGTGAGAGAGGGAGAAGCAGGCTTCCCGCCGAGCAGGGAGCCGGATGTGGGACTCGATCCCGGGTCTCCGGGATCATGACCTGAGCCGAAGGCAGTCGCTTAACCAACTGAGCCACCCAGGCGTCCCAAATTTAAACAATCTTCTAAAGGAGTTTATCAAATGAGTTATATGAACTAGGGAAAGCTCCGTAGTCTTGACTTCCCCAACCCACAAATTTCGTATTTGTAACAGAATCTGCCTCTAACTGTTGGAAAGAACTGTCAACTTAGAATGGTGCCTGGCACATTCTGAGAATAGCCAGCATTCCTCCTTCTACACTCCTTTTAGGAGCTCCTTCCAGACCACACTCGCAGCAAGATTAACCACTACAGGTGGTCCTGCCTCCTCCCTGGAGGACCAAGCTGGGCCCTATGTGCACTGATGAAGAACTGTCAGCTAACACTGGAGGCAGGGGGCAGCCACTCGGGGAAGAAGAGTTGCCAAATTCCCCAAAGTATGAATTCCTAAAAAAAAAAAAAAAAAAAAAAAAAAAATTTTAAGGAAAAAGCCACAGAAATAATAAAAATGTAGAAATTAACATAGGAAGATACTTAAATCATACATAGACCTTAAAACCATCTGGGAAGTAGAAAACACACAAAACAGATACCATTACCTGAAGAAAGACCACAGAAGAAGGCAAGAGGTGGTGGGTATGAAACCACCAGGGAAGTCAGAATGCCTCACTCCGGAATACAGATGCAGTAAACAGACAGTTACAGAGTAGACTGGCTTAATGCTGAAATAGGGACTAAAGAGGAAAAAAAGGTAATTTACCAAGGAAAGGAACTGGCAGGAAAAATGGTCCAAAAAAGATTATTCCATAAAGAAAGACATAACAAAGTTCTTGGTTTTTTTCACCTTTGACTGATGCGGACCAGGAGACAAAAAGGTTGACAGAAAGATTCAGACTGATGACAATAAGAAGGGGGCAACAGACTAAGAAGAAAAGGCACTAAGGCATTCTGAATGATGGTGACTACTTGAACAGTCTTGAAACCCAGAGAGGGGTAGCTGACAAAAGTTAGCCAGACACATCGCTCTTGTCCTGTGACAAGGCTGACCCTCTGAGCAAGAAACGCCGACCCCAGCACGGTGGGGAGCAGCAGCTTCCAGAACTGATTCCTGTCGGACGTGAAGAAAGCTGCTCAGGAAGAAGAGTGGTCATTTACACTGCACAAGTCTGGTATGAGCAGGAGGGGGTGAGGCAGATTCACTCAGAAAACACTTAACAAAGCGTCTTAAACATCTCAAGTATCTTTATGAGAAGCTTGGTATCCCTTTAGCCCGTACTGGAATGAATGAATGAATGGGCACCAGGAAAGGGGTTGAGAGAGAGAGAGAGACTGAGAAAGAGAACACACATGCTCTTGGTCCCCAGGGGGATGAGGCACCTGGAGGGAAGGCCGATGAAAGGAGAAACAGCTGGCCATCAGCTCCTTGGGGAAGCCTACCCCGTCAAGGAAAAAGAGGCCAAGGGTTGGGAAGCCAGGCCTTCCTGTGCCCTCACAGTGTGGGAACAGTTACCAAAGAAGGCCCAGGAGGCCACCTGTACCTGATCATACGCATACAGGGTTTGAAAGTCCTTCTCCTCGATGAGGTTTTTCACTGTCTCCACATCCAGCTCTTCTATCCTGTAGTTGAGGTCCCCCAGCCACAAGATCACACTGTGAGGACAGAACACATAGGTCACAGGTTGGGGAGGGACTTCATCCATCCTGGCCAGCGTACTTCTGACAGAAGGCCCTTGAGACCAGCCTCTTGGGAGCTGGGAGGGAAGTGACTTTGCTGTTTGGAAAATCTTTTCTCCTGCTACCCCATTTCACATCATGGCTAACATGCTGTTTACTCAGGGACCTTTTGCTCCACATTCATCAGAAACATCCTTGAGTTGTCCTGTACGGTTTTACGCTGTGTAGTTGGAAAGATAGTCTAATAAGGACTAAAAGCAAGACAACCTTTCCTCGTTCCCAGGAAGAGGCACAAGAGATCAAATATTGGGAGTCAGGTCACTCGCTCAGGGACCCCGAACCAGATGATGCCATGATGTTGCCTCCATGCACATGACAGTCCACAAAACATACTCTTAGCCTTTGTTTCTAGAACTGCGGTCCTCTGAAACAAAGCTCAACCTGTACAGTGGAGTCTGGGTTTAACCCCCACTGTATCATTGGTTGGCTCTTTCTGCAAAGTGGGACGGGTGGTTTATCACAGCTGCTGCTTCGGAAGCAGGGTAACTGGACAGCCCTGGATGTCAGTGCACAGCCCATCAGGTCCGATACCGTGCCATCTGAAGCCAACAGCCAGCTCATTAGAGAACCCACAGAGCAGGAGACACGCACCAAAATAAATGCATCCACAAACTAAAAGCAGACAAACCCACATGCAAGTGGCAAGCTCCCAAACTAAGGTGCTGGAAGTCCAGCGGAACGGAAGACACACTCCCTGCTAGGTTCCCCGGAGAAGGAAAGCCATTCTGTCAGCTTCTAGAACACCAGTGAGCTCAAGACCGTTCCACCACCGCAGCAGGCGGGATGCAAGGCTTGCATCTGGACTCCCTGGCAGACACCGTGACCTCAGGGGCTTCTTCCTTTTTCTAAAAGAAGTGGCACATGCTTCAAGTGTTACTGTAAAGTCTGAAATTCTAATATGCCTTGACTTGAGACGTATGGAACGTCTTAGAGATACATGAAACAAAGAAAACAAAGATTAGCACAAGATGCTCCAAGCAGCTATCATAGCAGCTTTGTAACGCTAACTCGAGAGGTAAGGTGGACCACCGCAGTCCAAATCTCAATTACATGTACTTCTGGAAAGAACAGACACGTAATATCCTAAAGCATACTTCTGAAACCCAGACCTGAGATGTTCACTCTTTGGTGGCTTTCCTTGTGAGGTTTAATCAAGGCAGACCCACATTAAAATAAATCTTGTATGTTTTCCAGGGACAATTGATGTATGAGAAAGATTCTAGAGGTCTGCCTGATGGTAAGTTAGGACACGGAACATTTCCATGAGACGTAACCCGCAGGTAAGCGAGCGTTGGCTGCAGTCCCCACTCTGGCAGTGAGAAACCTTCCCCAGGCACCTCCCTGACAAAACAGAGAGGCTCCAGCTCCACAGAGTCAGAGCGGTGAACTGCTTGGGGTCTGAGCCCAGACTCACTCATGCTTGCTGATGGTAAGAGGGGGAAGGCCCGGGTCAATCTGACAAAACTGCATTCGAGAACAGATGTCTTTATAGTCCTGGTTCCTCCTCTCATACTCTTCAGTGTGGGCTGCCAAGTGAGAATTCACGATGCAGATGCTGGTGTTGTGGAACTGGAATCTGATGGCCACACCTCCTTTGTTGCCCTACAGGAAAGAGCCCGGAGGAATCCAATTCACAGTGTCAATGTAGCAGCCGTTAAATCTGCATGCTTTCAACATATTTTCTCTTCAAAATCATCCTGACAGCTAAGTGAAGCAGTGTTCTTGTCGTATTTTTTAGAGAGGGAAAGGGAGAGAGAATATCTCCAGCAGACTCCCCGCTGGGCACGGAGCCCAACACAGGGCTGGGATCCCAGAACCCTGGGACCGTGACCTGAGCAGAAATCGAGAACTGGATGCTAAAGCGACAGAGCCACCCAGGCACCCCTACTGCCCGTATTTTAACAGGTAGGAAAACGAATCCAAGAAAGCAGAGTGACCAGCCAGTCAGTGGCAAAGCCAAGTCCACTTTTCATTAAATCACAGGCAAAGCACATGCTTGCCCTTCTCCACAGGAAGCTTAAGCTCTTTTTTTTTTTTTTTAAGATTTTATTTATTTATATATAGAGAGAGAATAAGCAGAGAGGGGGAAGGTCAGAGGGAGAAGCAGACACCGCGCTGAGCAGGGAGCCTGATGTGGGACTTGATCCTGGGACTCCAGGATCATGACCTGAGCTGAAGGCATTCACTCAACCAACTGAGCCACCCAGGAAGCTAAGCTCTTGCAGGAGAACCTAAAAGCAGGACTTTAGGAGCCTCAAGCAGAGAAAATTGCAAACCTATTATCAGCATTCTTTCTTTATCTTGGTTTTCTGCAACCAATTTCATGGGTGAAATGGGTGGATCAGCTGGAGGATCTGGGGTGGAGTGGACACGGACGTGTGCTCACTCAGCCAGCAGCTCATGAAAATACAACTTCTAAGTGGTCCACTCCATCTCGCCCACTCATCTTGTCACACCAGCACCCACAAACTGGGACACATGCAGCCAAGGCATCATGAGAGGCAGGGTGGAAACCTTAGGGATGGAGCATACCGCCCCAACTCACCATCCTCCCCATGATCCCCGTCCCCACGGTCTCAGCCTCCACTTCGGAGATGTGCGATGCATGTTCCTGTCTGACGTACAACAGCAGCATAATCCCCACCAGTCGGATGAGCTTCACCTGAACAACAGAGCCGAACATTCCATCATAGCATGAACCAGAAATCGAAAACAGGAAGACACATCCCAGAAGGAAAGCGGTCTTGAAGCCGGCTGAGGACACTAATGTGTATCCTTCTCCACAGAAGAACACAGGGTCACCCCCTATGCAGATCACTGAGCACGCTCAGTGATAACATGAACAGCTGCCCAGACCTACTTCTTTCCTACCCAGAGCACCTTTTCTGGAGGACTTGGAAGTGCAAGAATTAGGACGGGCTTATGATAAAGGTCACAGCTCTTAGATTTTCCTTGCACGGCAACATACGATTAAGGGTCACTGGCCCCTCGCTTACCTTTGCATACTTGGCGTCTGGGTGAAGACCTTCTGACACAGCTTTAAACCACTCTTCCTCCTTCGGGGTATCATGAAAGAAAAAGGCTTCCTTACTTAGATCAAGCTCCTGGAACCTATAAAAAGCAGCAAGCAGTCAGACAGTAGAGAAGAGTCATGTGTAAGACAGCACATCCTCAGATTGGGCTAGGTACATGAATCCTTGATTTCTAGCTAAACTGCAGGGTCCTCGAGAGGGGAGAAAAATAAATACATGGAGCCAAGGGACTAAATGGTAAGGAACTACCAGTGCTTTCATGAGCAGCCACCTACCGCTTCTCCACAACCAGCTGGGAGGCGGTCGGGAATATCTCCATCTCAGGAGTAGCTGCTGAGACCACTGGTTCACACAAGCACCGATGGCAAACTGAGGGCCACGCCTTTGTCTATACCAACTCCAAATTCTAGGCCCTTCCCACTTTACCATACAGGCTCCTTTGCTGCCCCCTCCCCATTCAGAGTGCCCAGGACAGGGTAGGAGGATATGTACAGAAGAAAAAAATGACTGACTGATGTGCACCCAGGTGGCTCAGTCAGTTAAGTGGCTGACTCTTGATTTCGGCTCAGGTCATGATCCTGAGATCAAGCCCCACATCAGACTCCACAATAGGTGTGGAGCCTGCTTGGGGTTCTCTCTCTCCCTCTGCCTCTCCCCACTCATGCGCTCTCTCTCTCCCTCTAAAAATTTTAATTCAATAAATAATTTTTAAAAAGAAATTTAAAAAATATGAAGCTGGGGCGCCTGGGTGGCTCAGTCATTAAGCATCTGCCTTTGGCTCAGGTCATGATCCCAGAGTCCTGGGATGGAGCCCCACTTCGGGCTCCCTGCTCAGTGGGCAGCCTGCTTCTCCTTCTCCCTCTGCCCTTCCCCTCTGCTTTTGCTCCTTCTCTCCACCAAATAAATAAATAAAATCTTAAAATTAGATAAATAAACAAAGCTAACCTTACTTTCCTGGCAAAAGATATTTTGGCCTTGAGACCAACAAAGTGCTAAATGTCTAAGTGATAAGGGCGCCTGGGTGGCTCAGTTGGTTGAGCGACTGCCTTCGGCTCAGGTCATGATCCCGGAGACCCGGGATCGAGTCCCACATCGGGCTCCCTGCTCGGCGGGAAGCCTGCTTCTCCCTCTCTCACTCGCCCTCTTGTGTTCCCTCTCTGGCTGTGTTTCTCTCTGTCAAATGAATAAAATCTTAAAAAATATATATTTAAATGTCTAAGTGATAAAAGTCAGTTCGGGGTGTAGTGATTTTAACAGAGGGCTGCACTAAAAATCAAATAATAGAACTTAAATGCCAAGCGCATAACTTTAATGGTGCCAGAAATTTGTTTACTTCCAGGAAGAACATCAAACAGAGAAGCAGCTGTTATTAAGCACACGATCATTTTCAATCCCTTCCCCTGCTGTGAAGACTCAGTTAAACTTAAGTTCATGTCCCTGTCCTTTCCCCCCAGCCTATTTTCTAGACCTGAAGAGGCAGAACCGAGAAGAGAAACACTCACCCCACACAGTACACATCTGGGGCCGGGATGCCATGGCTTAGCCAGGGCTGAAGGCCTTCTTTGGGGGACTGGCCATTCACATTGTATGTTCCCACAAAAAACCTGTCAGCAAAGAGAACTGATCAGTCCCTTGGGAGGATGATGGAGATGACAGGAGAAAGCATCCCACCACAGTGACTCTGCCCAGTTTCAGTCTCTCTGGAATCAAATTTTAAGACCTAAGAAATGTCAGCCCTGACACCGACCGAGGACTGTGGCACCAAAGGGTGACTTGCAGTCTGCCATGATATTTGCTGCTTTTGTGATCACTTCAAACAGTATAGGCCTACTGTGAACATTCTTATTTAGCCTTGGTAGCCATTAGAGAGCCATAATCCACGAAATGATTCCTTAGCCTGTGTGTGCTAGGGAAATGAAGGAAAAATGAAAAGTACCTTGGTAATTATCTTCAGAAGGAAAGCAACAGCAGTGTTCACCATAAATGACTGTTTGTATACCCAGAAGCAACGTCAAGTGGTATTATAGTCCCTGTGCACTGACTTAAAAAGATCTAGCAGAATCCTGCAACCTCTATTCATTTAAAACTTTCGGTAATCCTGTCTAAAAAGATTACCAAATACTAACTTCATTTCACTAACTTCAGTTTAAACAACTTTCTTCAAAGGCCCAGAATGATCAAGAGATTCACAAATCTCTGCATATCATTCCTTCTTCTGTCCTATGTACCTCTTCAAATATTGCTATAATTACGTGTAAGTTGTGTGACTCCCACTATACCACACCTACCACCGTGCCTGGCCAGAAAAGACAGAATAAGTGGCTGCTCAGGAAGAGTAATCATTTCGAAAATGAGGGTGAGATTCTGTAGAAGGGTCTGCTTCCAAATCCAGGGTATGGGGTGGGGGAAGTGCTGAAATGTCAGGGAGCTGAATGATCATGCTGCTTTGAAAACAGTCTGCCTAGTTAGGTACCTGAAGTTCTGGATATAGGTATACTCCTCTTCTTTCTGCACTAGACGTGATTTCACTATTGTATCTCGTAGCCCAAACTTCTGCATGGATAAAATGTGAGCTTTGTCTGATACCGTGATAGTAGAGGAGCGAACCATGTCGGTGATTTCATCCTTGGATTTATTCTGTCTAGAAAAAGAAACGGACAAATCGTATTCTGAGGAGTCCCCTGACAAAATGCATGAACATGAAGCTAGAAGTTTCCACACACAAGTGTCTGAGTCACAGAAGACGAATGGAGGCCAAAGTCAAATGTATTGACTAAAAAACTCCACTATGTCTGCATGCAATTAAGTAAATCTGTATGTTGTTGACTGTATAGCATATTGGTCCAGAGATTTTCTGATGGAGATCTCAAGTCAGAGGGGACCTTGAAGACATTCTGATCTAATCCCCTTCCGAATAAGAAAAATGAGATCTAGCATCACCAATGATCCACCCAGTTGGATGGCAGCAGAGCACGGATTAAAACCCAGATTTGACTATACTCTTGCTAGATCCCACTGCCTCACGTAACAAGATGATCAAACTATCCAGATCCTGTGACTTGACAAGTCTACTGTATCTCTTTCCTACAGGAATAATGTGAAATAAAAGAGCAATGAAAGTTTGTCTTTCATGACTATTGGTGCAGTTTTAATAGTCTAACTAACAATTACTCAAATGCCAACATTTAAAGTAAAGCAAAATGTAAACTTTGACATTTTACAAGTGGTTTTGCCTGTAAAGGGCGCCTGGGTGGCTCAGTGGGTTAAAGCCTCTGCCTTCCACTCAGGTCATGGTCTCAGGGTCCAGGGATCGAGGCCCACATCTGGCTCTCTGCTAGGCAGACAGCCTGCTTCCTCCTCTCTCTCTGCCTGCCTCTCTGCCTACTTGTGATCTCTCTGTCAAATAAAAAAATAAAATCTTTTAAAAAAAAAAGTGCAAGAAACTCTGACTGAACATTATTTAATGAATTAAGATATATAAAGCACTTGCAACAACTTCTGGCACTGAATGAAGACCACAGAAGTATCTGATATTATATCCTCAAATACATACTAGTTACAGATATGTAGAAACGTATCTGTGTCTACCAAAAAGGCTCAAAGTAAACTGAGAATGATCAATCCAGCTACATTTAAAGTTCAGGGATTTTTCCTTGCTGCTTAAGTGCATAAAAAACTGACAAGCAAATTTTTTTACCTTGACCAGCTGATTCTGGCTACGAGCAATAGGGGGCACTGGTGTACAGACTAAATAAAACAGCACATCCGGAAAAAGACAAGTAAATAAAAACAGAAAAAAAAGTATATTCTGAGTCAGAAAACTCGTAAGAGAATGTGAGGGAGAAATAAAAATGTTTCTGATCTTCTAGATTTCTAAGGTAGAGTTAGACTGCCAGTTTCAAATCCTAGATGGGCCACTCGCTAGTTCTGGATCTTATGTAAATTATAGAAAGTCTCTTCTTCACCTGTTCCTGCAGCTGTAAAACAAAGGGGGCAATGGAAGCTATCTTTTAGGTTAAAATAAGATAATCCAGGTAAGAGCATCGTGCCTGCAGACACAGTAAATGCTCAATAAACGTCCAACATTTCTTAAACCAGTTACCGAGCGACAACTTACATCATGCATAGTAATGGTCTCAGTTCTCTACTGAGAACTTCCACCCTAGGGAGAACAAAGGAAGGGACAGCTGCATTACCTTGTGAGCAAGTTGTCTGGTGTATCCTGACCCGAAGAGCTTGGGTCCACAAGCAGGCCTCTCTTATCTGACCTTGAATCATCAAAGTCAGAAGTACCTAAGGGGACAGGGAAGGAATGAAAACATGCTTACACAGACTTTAACATAGAGACCACAGCTTCTCCAATTGTTGTCTACGAATCACTGGTTGTGGACCTAGTGCTTGAAAGCACAGGAAAGGCTTGGGGTGCCTAGGTGGCTCAGTCGTTAGGCGTCTGCCTTTGGCTCAGGGGGAGTCCCCGGATCAAGTCCCGCATCTGGCTCCCTGCTCAGCGGGTAGCCTGCTTCTCCCTCTCTCACTCCTCCTACTTGTGTTCCCTCTCTGGCTGTGTTTCTCTCTGTCAAATAAATTTTAAAAAAAGAAGAAGAAAGAAAAAGAAGAAGAAAGGCAGATGATGGTACCTTGTGGAACACGAGAGACGAGAGAGAGGGTGAAAAAAACAAGCATTTCATCCAGAGATCTTTACTTCTGAAAATGTAACTATCCCAGCTGGTCTGACTCCCTTTTCTTAGAGCCAGAGCACATTCCAGAGAGAATAAAAGTGTGCGATCTGCGGACCAGTTCCATTACCAGCTCTACTACTTACTGACCTTCTGACTTCAGGCAAGACATCCAAACTCTCTCAGCCTCAGTGACTTGCCATCCCCTGCCCTTCTCACAGGTTCATTGCCGAGACCAAATAGTTGACATGCGACTGAGCATTTTGGAAGCCACCCAGATATTATGAAAAATAAGATAGTTATCTCATTTCCATTTACTCCGAGTAGGACTTCACGTTCAAGGAGGAAAGAGGCAATGGTCAGAGATCTGACACTGGAAAGGGTCTAAGTGTTCTAGAGAGTAGGAAGCGCTTGTCATTGTTAATAAATTGCCTCAAAAACCAAAGAGCAAATCAAGGACTAAATAATAAATACTTTGGGACAGTTGTTAAACCAAGATGAACCTGTAAAGGAAAAGTAATCTGCCAATAGCTTCTTTGCTCCTTAAAAGTCAAATCTCTTGTCCGTAGAAAACAGCAAGGAGAACAGGGCAGCTTCAACCCACGAGTTACAAGGAGCACTGCAGGCATGAACCATCACGAAAGAATTCTGCCCTGAAGACTATTACTAAACATGGATTCTTCGACCATGCATTCACAGGAACCAGAACACACACACACAAACACACACATATACACAATTTGAAAAGTGAAAATAGGTGGCGCCTGGGCGGCTCAGTTGGTTGAGCGACTGCCTTCGGCTCAGGTCATGATCCCGGAGACCCGAGATCGAGCCCCACATCAGGCTCCCTGCTCGGCGGGAAGCCTGCTTCTCCCTCTCTCACTCCCCCTGCTTGTGTTCCCTCTCTGGCCGTGTTTCTCTCTGTCAAATAAATAAAATCTTAAAAAAAAAAAAAAAAGAAAAAGAAAGAAAAGTGAAAATAATGATATTTCAATGACTGCTAATCAATCACCAAGGCCTTCCAGTTTTGTTTCCTGAATGCCTCTCAAATCAGTATAGTCCAATGTGATCCTATTAACCAGTGTTACCAAGATCTCCCTGGAATGACTACAAACTAATCTCCAGGCCTCCCTTCTTACCCTACCATGTCTAACTCAGTTTCCACACTGTAGCCAGAGGACTTTTTTTGAAAAAGGAAGGCTAATCACATCAGTTAAGACCTTTTAAAAGTTTCCCATTGAATAAACTCAAACCTCCCAGTATGGCTGCCAAGTCGCCCTCCAGTCTGGATCCCACCTGCCACTTGCATGTCTCACCATCGTCCCCTGCTTCCCACTCTATTGAATGCCATAGTCTATTCAAGTAACTGCAGTTACACTGCAATCCCATCAGAAACCCACTTCCTTCTTTCATTTTGCTTTACATGCCTAACTCCTACCCATCCCTGGGCCCGGGGTGAGCAAACCTGTCTGCAAAGGGCCACAGTGGAAATGTCCCAGGTTCTGCAGTTTGAACCGTCTCCGTCACAATGATCTGACCCTGCTGTCGCAGCATAAACGAGCCACAAGCCTGGCTGTGTTCCAAGAAAACTTTATTTATGGACACTGAAATCTGAAGATTACATAATTTTTACATGTCACAAGAATGTCTTTTAATTCTCTTCAAACATTTAAAACCATAAAAACTATTCTTAGCTCACAGGCTGTTTAAAAAAAAAAGGAGGCAATGAACTGGATTTGGCCCACGGACTGTACTTAGCCAAGTCCTGCTGTAGACCACATCTCAGAGGTCACTTCTTCCAAGATGCCTTCTCTAACTCCCCCAGATCAGGCTAGATGCCCCGCCACTGGTGTCTCACAGTTCCCCGAGCATCTCATTAGAGCCTCAACTGCTGGGTATTATAATGTTCGTCCCCCAGTTAGACTGTAAGCTTACTGAGGACAAACTATGTCCTATTTACTCATCACTGTAACCCCATCATCCAGTACACCAGCCAGCACATAATAAGCAGTTCAATCACTCAATTCAACAGAAAATACTGGATGAACATGGATTCCTTATGTGTCTTATACAAATATGTAACATCTGAGCTCCCGTCTGGAGCATTCCTTTGGAGTGTTTCAGGTCATCTTCCCATTGTCTTCAGCATACAACAGAAATAAGAAAGGCAGAATCTCTGGAATTCTACAACTCCATAGTTAACCAAATTATTCCTGAGAACCAAATCTCCAACTGTATGCTACCTCTCTTGCTTTGCTCTCACTGAACTCTAAAGCTTAGAGAACCAAAGTACCTGAGTTAATGAATGGCATACTGGGAAACCTTTAAGAATGGCTAAAATCCAAAAAGCTGACAGTACTAAGTGCTGGCCAGAATGTGGATCACACGAATTCTCATTTACTGACTGTAAGAATGGAAAATGGTGCAGCCACTCTGCAAGCAGTTTGGTAGTTTCTCACAAAGCTAAACATAGCCTTGCCACATGATCCAGCAATCACACTCCTAGATATTTATCTATTTGAATGTTTGCATCTATATAAAAACCAGCACGTAACTTAAAAAAAAAAAAAGATTTTATTTATTTATTTGAGAGAGAGGGAGAGAGAGAGAGCGCACGCACCAGGGGGAGAAGGGCAGAGGAAGATGGAGAGGGACAAGCAGACTCCCCGCTAAGCACAGAGCCCAACACAGGGCTTGATCCCAGGACCCTGAGATTACGACCTGAGCCAAAGTTAGATGCTTAACTCACTGAGCCACTCAGACACTCCTACAGCAGCTTTATTCATACTCACAGAAACTAAAAGCAACCAAGATGCCCTTCAGTAGATAACAGGATAAACAAACTATGGTATACCTACATAATGAAATAAATTTGCAAAAGCAAAGAATGAGTCACCAACTCACAAAAAGACATGAATGAATCTTAAATACATATTGCAAAGTGAAAGAAGTCATTGTGAAAAGGCTCCATGCTGTAGGACTCCAATTACGTAACATTATGGTTAAAGCAAAACTCTAGAGATGGTAAACTTGGTGGGTAAGGATTAAGTAAGTGACACACAGGGGATTTTTTAGGGCAGTGAAACTATTCTGAGAAGCTGTAATGGTGGATACATGACACTATCCATAGGCTTCAAAACCCACAGAACTTTATAGCACAGAGTAATGCATGCAAACTTTTAAAAAATCATTTTGAAGACCAAAGGATCCTGGAGTGAAATGCAGAAAATGACAAAAGAATCTATATTACAAAGGTATGAAAGAGCTTCACTGAGGGGGGATAGAAGAAAAAAGTGCTGACCTAACAGCTCTGGAAATGAGTGGAAACTGTGAGACTAAAGGCAAAATGAACTGTTCGTAAGCACTCTGCTCTAGCAGATAAGGCTGTTTCCCACAGTGATATGGGTTAACGATTCTGAAGCCACTATACAGGCATGGATCCTGGAGTTTAACACTCAAGAAAATGGAGAGTGGATTAGGGGAGCCAGGTTTCTCATTGCTGGAGTGGGAGGTTCCCGATAAACAGCGGGAAGAGGCTAGAATGATCCATGTGGTAGTGGGTTAGAGTTGGAGATAGCAGCATGAGTTCATGTTAACCTAATATAGATACACATGGTTACATATAGAAATATAGAGACACACACATTTCCTTACACCATCAGCTAAGAGGGCCTAGAAGCAAGGACCACTCTTTAACGCCCTGTGTCGGTTTCCAATACCATTCTCCAATAAAAGGAACCGGGGCTCCTTGAGATACAGTTATTTTAGGACTGGGGTAAGAAATATACAAGATGGAACATCTTCAGTGCCCCAAAACAAGAAAGTACTCAAAAACATTCCCAAAATAAAAACACCCACAATGATGAGGGTATGTCAAATGGACACAGGAGCCAGCCGAAAGAGCTCCAGTGGTCACAGGTGGAACACTTGGAACAATGAAATAAAGCAATATTGGATTATAATCCAAGTATAACAGAAATATCCATCAATCCATACTGCTATAAACAACTGAATAAAACAGGTGCCTGCGTGGCTCAGTGGGTTAAAGCCTCTGCCTTCAGCTCAGGTCATGATCTCAGGGTCCTGGGATCAAGGCCCGCATCGGGCTCTCTGCTCAGCAGGGAACTTGCTTCCTCCTCCTCTCTCTCCCTCCTGTCGCTCTGCCTACTTGTGATCTCTCACAAATAAATGGAGGCAACCCTCTCAGGTCCCCTGCCTCTTTAGGAGCTTTGTACTATCACTCAATAAATTTTGCTTTGGAATGCCTTGGTGACTCAGTCAGTTAAGCATCTGCCTTCAGCTCAGGTCATGATCCCAGGGTTCTGGGATCAAGCCCCACATCAGGCTCCCTGCACTGCAGGGGGCATGCTTCTCCCTTTCCCTCTCCTCTGCTTGTGCTCTCTCCCTCTCTCGGTCAAATAAATAAATAAATTTTAAAAGTAAAAACAAAAATAAATGGAGGAGAAAAGACAAATCTCCCATGAAGAATTCCAAATAATGCTGGTGAGTACTCTTGCCTTCAAGGAGGTGGGGCCTAGCTCCCCACCACTCCACCACAGCTGTTGTGGTGAGGTCACTGATAACCTTCATGTTGCCAAAGCCAGCGGTCAGTTCCCAATTTTCAGCTAAGGCCATTCCAACCTCTTCAGCAGCTCTTGATAGAAACCACTGTCTCCCCAGGTAAACCCTTCCCTTAGTTTCTGAAGGTTCTTTTTTCCCTCCACGCACCCCACACTGCACTCCCGGGAGTGAGTCCAGGCAGAGCCTGGCCCAGGACCGCTCCTCCAGCTACACTCTCTCCCAGCTAGGGGATCTCACTTAGTCTCACAGTTTTAAAAACCACCTACATGCTGACCGCCCCCAATCTCCATGCTCCAAACTTTCACCTGAGCTCCAGGTTGTTCCAGGCTGCTCCTGGCCTTAGGCTTCTTCAACTCGGTTAGACAGCACCATCATTGGACCAGCTGTGCGGAATAAAAACCTGAGACTGGCTTGTGACTCCTCTTCTAGTCCCTGACTCCCATACCTAATTCATCAGCAGTTCAGCCAAGTTCTACCTTCAGAAATATACCGGGAATCTCTCGCCACACCAGCTTCCTAACTGTTCGTGACTTCCGCGCTTGCATACTCCTGTCGTTAGTTTTCCAGAGAGCAGCTGGAGTAAAACGGATCACTATGCCACCTGAACTAACTTCCCTGCTTACAACTTTCAAGCCACTTCCCACACCTCAGAATAAAATTGGGCCCCTGAGAAAGATCATAAGGCCCTCCCTAAGCTAGCCCCCACGCCCCTCTGGCCCCATGCACCCGCGCTCTCCCCCACTCAGTCTGCTCTGGCCACACCTCCTTTCCTGCTGTTCTTGGAGCACATCAAGTTCATTCCCAACTCAGAGACTTCGCTCTTGCGGGTCCCTCCGCCTGGAATGCTTTTCCTTCAGATCTCCACATGACTCACTCCATTTCGTTCATGCCCCGGCTCAGATGTCAGAGGCTCTGCCACCCTATCTAAGCAGCCCCCCACCAACCCACGTCACTCTGTCCCCTTACTCCAGAGCTTCCAAATCCCTCTGTTCACAGCACCCTTAACTGTCTCGGCGATTTTTTTCAAAGAGCCTCTAGGTCAAAAGAAATACCTACCAGTGCTGTTCAAGTAGTTAGGGCGAAAATAAAATTGCTCATTATTTAACTCCTAACAGCTTAAGTAGCAGTTTGAAAATGGATACACATAAATAGGAGGAAAAGATACTATTTCTATTTCACTTGAAATAACCACAATTACCGACTAAGGAGATGGGTGTGCCTGTTGGGTACTGCACACCCTTTCAAACCTTGGAATCCAAGGGAACTCTGCCTACCATGTGCCACACTGACTTTTACCTCATACTTGCTTTTGATCCCAGCAACCACCCAAACCCAGCTTCACAAAGATACTGTCACCAAAAGGAACGCAGCACCATCTAATGTTGAAACTATGAACTACCTTGAGCTAGAAGGTTGGTGTTCCAGCAGACTGACGGGCATCTCTGTATTTCCTTTCCAACTGTGTAATGGCCCACCGCGGCCCTGTCAATTCCCTGCACAATGCTGGGAGCCACAGCACATGGTCTGGGAACCACCATCCTGTTACCTTGATCTCTTTCCTCTTAGTACTAATACCATGTGATATCATATCTCATAAGTATTCCGCAGCTTATTGGAGGCTATGTCCACTGAAAGGTAGGCTCGGGAAGGCAGGGGCCTTGTCTTTATGCTCTTTCCTAGGTATCTGGAGTGGCACCTGGCTTAGAGTTAAGTACTCGTGTTAAATGCAAGCATCAGGAAACATAAACTGAAGCCCAGCTGTCCCATTATCTTCCTGTGTGACAAGTTCCTTCTTTAGGTCTCAGTTTCTTCATCTACAAAGTAGGGACTTCAGTATCAATATCTCATGGGGCTTTATGATGGACCAAAGCAAATTAAGGACTAAGGGTTAGAGCTCTATTCTTCCACCAGTGCTTCCTAAGGATCTTGTTATGGGGCAGCAGGTCATCCTAACAGCCAGACCAAAAGGACATCTCCTGGGGACAAGTGGTGTGATCTACGGATTCAGCTTCCGTCCTTGTGTGGACTGGAAAATGGCCCTGCAGACCTACATCGCCGTGGCTACCACAGGACCCAGTCCAGCAAGGATGAGAACATCTTCATTCCTCACTCTGTCCATGGAAACTTTAAGGCATGATTTGGGGGATTTCCAGCCACAGGGCAGTCTTCTCGGAATCTCTTCTCCCCTGAATCTAGCACGGAAGCTGGCTGTCAGCGGCTCTTTGCCAAATTTACCATCATGCAGCCCCATGGTTCCTCCTCGACCACAGCTTCCTGTCCTTCCTCCTCTCTTGCTTCCCTACTCCCACTCTGCCCTTTTTCCAACCTCAGACCTCCATTCCTTTGTCAGCCAATCTAACAGCTGACATCTGGGTTTTTCCTTTCTCCCCATGTTCGTCCGCCAGGTTCTATAAATCCTCTCTCCTAAATATTTTTATACCAGACCCTTTTTCCTATCCCTACAGTCTGCCTTAGATTAGGCCCTTACTGTTTCTGGAAAGCACATTCAGTCATTTCCCTGACTCCATTATCTCCCCTTTCAGTCCATTCTGTCACCATCTTGAAGAAAACCCAAATCTGAGCAGGTCATTCCTGTGCCTCAAATCCCACGATCACTTCTATTCACCTGTGCAATAAACCCCAAACCTCAGAGTATTACATACAAAGACCTATGTCATTAGCCCAGACTCCCTTTCCAGCCCCATTTCCTGCCACTCTCACCCAACTGAGTCACAGCAAAAACGATTTCTCTCTTTACGTCCTGCCTCCTCACACCCTCCCCCGACCCTAACCACCCCCCAATCCCACCTTCATGGGGTGAATTTCAGCCATCCTTACAGACTCAGCTCCGGATTCACTTCCTTCAAAAGCTCTCCCAGGGTCTGCCTTGTCAAGGCGTTTGTCATAATGGAACCATAACTATGTTTAACTCTTTTTGCTTTTCTTCTTTAGCTAGACCACAAGCTGCTTGGGAGCAGGCGTTGATTTTTCTCTGTGGCCCTCGGCTTACCACAATTTATGGAACATATTAGGCAGCCAGGAGACACACAGTGAATAAACAGCCACAAGCTCAGTGTCATTTCTGTATGCTTTTTAAAAATTTTGTATTTGTTTGTTTGTTTATTTATTTATTTTTTAATGTATTTTTAAAGATTTTATTTATTTGAAAAAGAGAGATCACAAGTAGGCAGAAAAGCAGGCAGAGAGAGCAGAGGAGAGAGATCACAAGTAGGCAGAGAGGCAGGCAGAGGAAATAGGCTCCCTGAGCAGATAGCCCGACTCGGGCCTTGATCCCAGGACCCTGAGATTATGACCTGAGTTGAAGGCAGAGGCTTTAACCCACTAAGCCACCCAGGTGCCCTTATTTATTTTTATTTAAATTCATTTTTTTTGTTTTTAATTAAAGATTTCTATCGTTTGAGAGAGACAGCAGAGTGAGAGTGAGAGAGCAGAGGGAGCAGTGGGCAGAGGGAGAGGGAGAAGCAGATTCCCTGCTGAGCAGGGAGCCTGACATAGGGCTCAATCCCAGGACCCTGCGACCATGACCTGAGCCGAAGGCAGCAGACGTTTAACAAACTGAGCCACCCAGGTGCCCCCTGGGTGCTTTCCTGATGACCCCCTTTCACACCTACAAGTGAAACCATGTCCCTGTAAGAGCCTACCGAAGAAGAAGGTCAACCATAGTAACAGCTTGGTCTGGTGTATAAAACTGCAGAGGTAAATAAATAAATAAATAAGTAAAAATTTTAAAAAACTGCAGAGGTGGGGCGCCTGGGTGGCTCAGTTGTTAACCATCTGCCTTCGGCTCAGGTCATGATCCCAGGGTCCCAGGATCGAGCCCGCATCGGGCTCTCTGCTCGGCAGGAAGCCTGCTTCTCCCTCTCTTACTCCCCCTGCTTATGTTCCTTCTCTGGCTGTGTTTCTCTCTGTCAAATAAATAAATATCTTTTAAAAAAAAACTGCAGAGGTGTTGTTCTTGCAAATTCTGCACACTGCGCTGTACAGCTTACAGAACCACACCCCCTCCCATGCACGGCTAAACAGAGAACACTGCCCCTGCAGGCCCTCTCCTTAGCCCAAGCAGCAACAGAGCCTAAAACAGACCCCCAATTCCTGATCTGAAACACTTCGGGTCAAGTGTGCTTTGGAATTCAGAATTCAGGGGATTTTATTTATTATTTATGTATTTATTTATTTATTTGTTTGTTTTAATTTTAGATTTTTTAATTTACTTTAACAGAGAGAGAGCACATGTACTAGTTGGGGGCAGAGAGAAGGGACCCCTGACACGGGACTCGATCCCAGGACCCGGGGATCATGACCTGAACCAAAGGCAGTCATTTAACCATCTGAGCCAGCTAGCTGCCCCAGAATTTGGGGGATTTTAGAAAGCTAATACGTTACCTACGCTGCCTATAATACAATACCCTCAGCAGAGTGTGAGGCGACACCAAGGAATCAAACACTAATATTTCCACAGTGCAACTTATGAGTAGTCATATGCGCTGGGATAAAGCCTATAAATAGTCTCATGTCAGTTCGGTTGGGTCTTACTGCCAAAGTGAGCTTGCGCCAAACTTGCAAAAAAAGTTTTTCAGTCTTTGGAGCTTTTAGGACTTCAGAATTGCCGATAAGGGGTTGAAGATGGCAGTTAAGGGCATGGCCTGACATAGCTACACACATCAGAAAGGACTAGAGTGTGCGTCTGTGCACACATAAAACACATTCGTAAATATATCTATATATTTTATAGACACATAGGTACAAGCACTGGGAAGCCTGGAAGGGGAGAAACTAAGGAGTCGACAGTAGTCATTTATCCATGGTAAGACTTCTTTTGCTTTTTGCTTATAGGCACTTCCAAAGTTCACTACAATGTGTATTTTATTTATATACATCTACCGCAGGGTTTGAAATCCAAGACCAGGTTCCATTTTTAACTCGCCACTCACTAGCGCTATGACTTTGGGCAAGTCACCTAACTTCTCCAAGCTTGGGCTCCTCCACTGACCAGAGATCACAGTGTATCTGCCTTCTGGGTTGCCATTTTCTCCTCCTATGACTAACTGGAGCCTCTCCCTCACTGCAAGGCCAAGAGGTGCTCTAGAAGCCAAACCAGACCTACTGAAGGCTCACATATACAAAACAAAGACAGGAAGCAAGGTCTCAATGCCAACACCTTGCAACCTGGCCTATCACTGACCTGGGATTGGGGCTTGCCACTATCTACATTTCCACCCGGTGTCCTGTGTCAATCCGTCCCAGGTAAAGCTGTCGTCGTCGGACCACTGGGCCCTCTCCCTGAACTCTCCCTTGTCACCTGCCCCTTCCCCGTCCCCGCCAGCCCAGTGTGCAACCCTGCCATCTGCCTCTGCCTTCTCTCTGGGCCCCCAGAGTCAAGGGCCTCATTCCCATGGCTGCCTTCCCCCAGGCCATGCTTCCTCACTCTTCACAGCAAGGGTCTCCAGCTACAGGATCTTCCCGCTTCTGCCTATCCAACTTTGCAGAAGCCTATCCAACTTTGCGTCTAGAGGTGGCCAGACTGAACTCTGGTTTCCTGTCGCCCTGCTCCAAACTTTTGGCGTTGCACTGCTGCCTGCAGGTTAAGACACAAACTGGTCGAACTGGCAGATGAGGCCCTTTGCAAATTGGCCCTCCTCCCCAGCTCTGGGCTCGCCACCTAGAAACAGCCCCATCAAAAGAGCCAAAACAAAACAGCCAGGTTCACTGTGTGAGCCACCCTCCTGCCTGCCTCCAGGAAAAGCCCCTCCCCCTCACGAAGCCCCACTCCCACCACCGCGCTAGTCCTCGGTCTCATTTCCCTGACTTCTGAAGGACTTCTTGTCCATAGAACTTGTGCGGCACTTCAAGAGAAATTAGAGAGTTTGGGGAAAGAAGCCTTGGGCTTTGGAATAAAACAGACCTGGCTTTGTCACTGGATCCATCCTTTACCTCGAATGAAACCTCAAGCAAATTACTTAATTTGTTTCCTCGTTTGTAAAATGCTAATGACACCACCAAACTTAGAAGCCAAAGAAATAAGCAATTTCATCTGCCAGAAATCTAAGTGGGTCAAGAGTCTAGCACAATGCCTGGTACACAGAAGTGCAGGAACTGTTCATGCTCTTCTCTCTACCACATTTTTCCCTAGCTCTAACACTCCTAAGCCCCCACTGCTCTGGTCATAGAGCCTACCATTTATCAAGTACCTACTAATCGCTAGGGATTCTCCTAAGTGCTTCCTCTGTTAATTCTGATTATTGGCTCCTTTTTGCAAATAAGGCTACTGAGGCCCACAGCAGAGAGCAGATGCACCCAAGGACACAGAATCAAGCCAGTAAATGGCACAAATGACATGAAAACCCGGATCTGCCTGACCCTACAGTCTGCAAGCATGAGCACAACATCTTCAATGAAACTATCAACTTGTAGAGGTAAGTTCTCTATGCGTCTGCCTGGATAACAAAGCCAAAGTACTACCAAGGCGTCCTCAGGGTGTGTGGGCGTGTGGCTGTCACTGCTGGGTGGAGACCATGTCCTACCCTCGCTAAGCATCTAGTAGACAGGTCTGGGAGGACCCTTCTTATCTTCTCAACCACTGGCCTTTGCATGCCATTTCTGACATGCTAGAAGAACCGGCAAAACCATGGGGGCAAAATACCTGACGATTCAAACTGTCAGCAGTGAGTGAGCTGGTTCAGTGCTTCGCCACTGCTAAGGGGGGGACCTTGCCATGGGCTCCTGCAGCCTAAGACGGCCACACAGGCTGGCAAGAGATACATTCAAGTGACGGGGAGATAAACAGATCCAGATCCAACTACCCAGAATCCAAGTCAGGCTGTGTTAATGACGGCAGTGATAGTACTACTGTCATTAATAATATTAATAGCAAATACGTAGGGCTTACTCGGGGCATGGTTTTAAATGCTCTACATTTATTTAATCTTCACAGCTACTCCAGAAGGTAAGTGCTATTATTATCTGCACTTTACAGACCAGAAGGTAAATACAAGAGGTTAAGTAACTTGCCCCAGAACACACAGATAATAAACAGCACAGCCAAGAGTCAAACCCAGAAAATCTGGGTCCAGAGTCTGTGCTCTTAACCAGTAAACTATATAAACTATCAGAAAAATGTGAAGCTCAGAAAGCATTTCTGGCAGAAGAAATAATTTCAGTACAAAGACATGGCATTATGGTATCCTCAGAAAAAAAGGAATAATAAGTAGGATAAACAAGTAGAAAGGAAAAGTTTTATTTGAGAAGCATGAGAGGAGATGAAAGGATTAGGGCTCAAGCATTAGATTCAAACCGACAGCTTGAGTTCTAGTCTCAACTCCGTCACTGGCCAGTGAGTGATCACAGGCATGTTACCTACTCTCTCTGAGCCTCAATCTCTCCATCTGAGAAATGGACATCCTCTTACTCTACTTTTGTGGGACAGTGTGAGCCTCACAGACCCACAGTAAGCACTTATTAAATGGTAACTGTAATAATAATAAGGGTTCACAGCAATACATTTTTATAAACAAATTTTTATTTTAAAGAATTTGTTAGTAATACATATATATATATATATATATATACACACACATACACACACACACACATACATACACTAGTGATATACAGCCAAAGTGTTAAGACTTTGAATGCCATGTAGTGTTTGGATTTTACTCAATGATAAAGGGGAGCTAGGGGGCACCTGGCTGACTGCTGGAAGAGCAGGCAACTCTTGATCTTGAGGTCGTGAGTTTGAGCCCCACGTGAGGCATGGAGTCTATTTTTAAAAAAGAAGGCACGGGGGGCTGGAGGGAACTATGTAAATAGAGCACAATGCAGGAACTTCTGGAGAGAAGCCCATAGCACAGGGGTGCCCGGCATTACAAACAACAAAAAGAATCTATTTTTCCTATCTCATCCTAGCCACCACCCAAACAGTTCTGTTACTTTCTTAAAAGTGGAGTAACTATGCTTCTCCATTTTCTCTTCTGTTCTTTCTTTAGACATCTCGAAAAACACATCCTGTGTCTTGCAAACTGACAAGCCTGGATTCAAACTCCAATCTGCTCGCTGTGCAAATGTGACTTAGCCCTGACAAGGACTAACCATGACCAGTTTGGCTTTCAAGGAGGAAGACTCCAGTGAAACCACTTCACGGCAACAGGTTGTAGTGGTCCGAGACTCCTGGACAGATGATGTGACTTTTTCCCTCCAGGCTCTCCCTTGGCCGGACCTTCTGTGAACTGTCTGTGGTCTGGCAATAATGCTAAAAGAGAAGTGTGCAAGAGCAAACCAGGAAGGGAGGGAAGAGGAGTTCAGAGCATGCTCAGAGAAGAAGGGGGCAGGAGCTGCTCACGTGACTAAGCACTTCAGGGGATGAAATGCTTGGGTCTCTACAGCCCAAAGCCACAGATATTTTTTTGAGTACCTACTGATGTGCAAGGCATTCAGCCTGGCATTTGGGTTGGGGAGGGGGGAAGAGGATGCAAAAATGCTAAGAACAGCAAGTTCAAGCTTGTAAAAATGTAGCTGAATGAGCAGTCAACAAAGATGAAAAAGCAAAGGGCTTTATCCAAAAATTACAAGCAGTCAAGTTTGAAAAAGAGGAAATGAAGGTGAGTTGGGGCAGATAAGACTAGATAAGATAAGAGGGGGATGAAGCCAGGCTGCACAGGACTTGAACTTTCATGTGGACACCAGGAAATGGCACAACATTCAAGTTCACGTACAAAATAGTAGGGCAGGATAAAAGAGTCTAAGGAGATCCCCAGGGAGAAGTCTTAAGGTTAGGAAGGCTTGTAAGGAAGCCACTGGGTTTGTTTGGGTAAGAGACTACTTAAATGAACTATGAGACTTTAAAAAAATTTTTTTTAATTTTCCAAAAATTTTTAAATTGCAGAAAAAGAATGGAGAGAATGTGGTTATTAGAAGAGGACAGGGAAGAGCCCAGGATGACCAAGGTTTTCAGTGACTGTATGAACAGAAAAGAAATCGGACGGAGAGCAGAAGAAAGAGGATGAGTAGTTACCTAGAAGAAACCAGCTTAGGGGACGCCTGGGTGGCTCAGTTGGTTAAGCGACTGCCTTCGGCTCAGGTCATGATCCCGGAGACCGGGGATCGAGTCCCACATCGGGCTCCCTGCTCAGCGGGAAGCCTGCTTCTCCCTCTCTCACTCCCCCTGCTTGTGTTCCCTCTCTCGCTGTGTTTCTCGCTGTCAAATAAATAAAATCTTTATAAAAAAAAAAAGAAGAAGAAACCAGCTTAGGATAGGCTCTGAAGAGAGCAACCAGTTTCTAAACTCTGGGAAGTGGGCATTTGCAATTCCTGAATGTGTTTCCCAAACGAAAGCACCTCTAAATAATCCAGAGGTTCTCTCCCTCTCTCTCCCTCTGACCATCTCCTCAAATAAATAAATACATTTTTTTAAAGATTTTATTTATTTATTTGACAGAGAGAAACACAGCGAGAGAGGGAACACAAGCAGGGGGAGTGAGAGAGGGAGAAGCAGGCCTCCCGCCGAGCATCCTGGGTCTCCCGGATTATGACCTGACCAACTGAGCCACCCAGGTGCCCCAAATAAATACATTTTTAAAAGTAAATAAATAAAGGGGCGCCTAAGTGTCTCAGGCAGTAGAGCATCAACTTTGGCTAGGTCATGTTCTCAGCGTCCTGGGATCCAGCTCCATGCTTAGCTCTGATTGTCCCTCTCCCTTGACCCCTCCCCCAACTTGTGCGGGCGCACTTCTCGCTCTTTCTCTCTCAAATAAATAAAAAATATTTAAATAGATAGATAAATAAATAGGGTGCCTGGCGGCTCAGTCATTAAGTGTCTGCTGCCTTCAGCTCAGGTCATGATCCCAGGGTCCTGGGATGCAGTCCCATATCGGGTTCCCTGCTCAACGGGGAGTCTGCTTCTCCCTCTCCCTCTGCCTGCTGCTCCCCTGCTCATGGTCTCTCTGTGTCAAGTAAATAAACAAAATCTATAAACAAATAAATAAATAATTCAGAGATGACCTTTTAGGAGGCAAATATTCACCCTCCTCGTATAGATGGAAGGAAAGTCAAGAGACACCTCTAGTATTGTACCAAGGTGAAATAAGGAAAATAAAAACTAAAATATCCAGGCCATTTAGCCACAAACTTTGTTCAAATCCTCATCATTCATCCAGTTTCAGCTAGCCTAAGCATCATCGGTGGTAAGGCCTACAAATTTATTACAGTATATTTTAAGCAGCAAAGAAAACATGCAAGTCAGTGAGCTTCTATGTTCCAACACTGTCTTCCCTCTAATAAATATTGATGCCTCTCTTCCTGAACCTTCCGTCCCTGAGGATTTTTCTGTGCAGAGCTCTACTTCTAAATGAATGTTTGTGGGTCACTTCTCTTGCTCTAGACTCCCACTGTAGAATTCCAACACAAACTGTTTTCTGAGGGAAAGAAAAGTCTTCAGGAGGGATTCTCCGGTTCCAGAAACAAACAGGAGGTTAAATGGGACGAAGAGGGAAAATGGAGAAGGGAACAACAAAAGGAGGAAGAAAAAGGAGCACAGTTCTCTTTTGTTTAAAGAAACTAAGTGATTCAAACTCATTTGCTTAGGAGCAGGTGGAGCTTCCCACAAAGGTAGAGAGAGAGGACCCAGTGATATCCTACCTGCAGAAACATCTAAACATCTTCTCTCCATGCTAAAAGGATACATTGGTCACACCGAATTTATTAATTAAAAGAGAGGGGTTGGTGGGGGTGACTGACCATCCCAGGGGCTATTTTTCCAACATTCTCTCTGGCTTGTACCCTAGTGATCTAGGTTACCCTTTAGGCTGCCCTGAGATATAAATAGCATTCATTTCCTTTCTCAGGCCAGAAAGACTTCAATGCTTTGTTTCCTGGGTCCAGGGGAAAAAATACTCACAGCACATCTCATTTGAAATTTGAGTTACTACAAAGCTACCTCACTTTGACTCAACCGTGGAAATAAGAAAACCACTTCAAACGACCAAAATTTGTTTGTTATTACCACTTTGTTAAATCAGCCCAGAGGAGCCCCAGTGGGACTTCTGAGTAGTTCCTTCCCTTTCTAGCGCATACCTCAGAATCTTCCAGAACACAACTCCAGGTCTCTGCATGTGCCCAGGATGAAATGCAGGTGAATGTTTTACACACAAGGACAGGAATGAGTATGAAGGCCTATGCAGGCTCCCCCAAGAGGCTTTCTGGATAACAGCACCTTCACTTGCTGGATAGGAATAAGAAGGCATTTGTCCTTATTTCTTTTAAGGAAAGAAAAAGCTCCATAGAGAAAAACAGGTAAGTGAAGAAGCAGAAAAGCCCCGACCTGTGACAGCTACTTGTCTGAGGCCAGTGCAATTTCTTAGCCCAGGAGAATCAGATGAACAGGCTACCACACCATCAGTAGCCCACAACGTTTCAACATCACATCTGTCAGACTCCTCTGTTAGACTGTCAGCTCCTTGAGGGAGACC
This sequence comes from Spilogale gracilis, assembly GCA_004023965.1. NCBI lineage: Eukaryota > Metazoa > Chordata > Mammalia > Carnivora > Mephitidae > Spilogale > Spilogale gracilis. Next base: position 16,624 of record PITA01005615.1, on the reverse strand, counting down.
TATTTCTCCTCAAGTTGCCTCCTGAGTAACATTTTAAAGCAGCCTTTTGCCTCGGGTTGGTTCCTCAGGCTATCAGGAAGTGGGTATTTTGATCATATGCATATCAGGAGAACCAAATCCACTACCTGTTTCCCTTGGGGCCTGGACTATTCTGGAACATAGAGAGGAGGCCCAAAGAGTGACTCTGCTCTGAGGCCAGAGTAACTCTAGAAACAGATGAGAGACAGAACTGAGGGCTTGGTGCCATCTCTTACCAATCTTACCATGTAGGTACTATGATGGGGCCCAATCATTGCAAACCAAAAATAAAACCAAAATCTTGACAGTAATTCTTCACCAGCATGTGACTAGGTTTTGTTTTTTGAACGGAAACAAGATTCTGAGATCCCTGCGTAGTCATCACCCAGGGGCAGATAAGCTGGCTTCCAAGCCGTCCGACTTCTCCCAGAAGACCTCGCTCCACTTAGGGAATGGAGGACTCCAGCAACCCTGCGCTGGCACGCTGGCCAAGAACACACTACGCACCTCCTTCTGTGGCCACTGGGCCTGTCCTCAGTCGTAGGCTCTCACCAGTCCTAGCACCACAGCCCAGAATGTCATGGGAACTGAAGCAACAGCTGTCTCAAGATCAGTACTTCAAGATAAGCCCAAGCGAGTTGCAAACTATGGGCACCCTCAAGCACCTCAACTGCGCCTTGTGGCAGCTGCAATGAAGGAAAAGCATAAGCACTAGGGAAGTCCTTTGCTCACCCAATTTCCTCTCATTTTACAAACTTTGTGCAACATGCTGTCCCCACCCTCCTTGCCCCGGCCCCTCACAGTTTCCAAGCCTTATAAGAGCAAGTGGAGAGCTGGCCACACTTAACACAGCTACTTGACAGACTCTTCATCTTTCGCAAATGGCTGAGAAAAGGGGCACGAATGGGTACCAGTGGTCATGCCAGAGCTCACGCGTAACTGGTGCCACGTGGGCACACCCAAGAGAAAAACATACCAGAGAGCCCTTGCATTAAAGCCAGGAGCTGGACAGAAAATACAGGTCTGCAGGTCCTCCCAAAGCACCAGACTGACGCACACTGCAGCCCTGGGCCTCGCTTTCCAGAAGACTACCTCCTGCTCAACAATTGGCCTTTTGTGCTGCACTGCATTCCCCAGTAAGGGCTGGTTTTAAAAAATCTAGTCCCTTTCACCTGTAACCTCGGCCTGGCCTCCAGTCCCAGGGTAGAGAGGGCTCTCTTGGGCTCCAGATCTGTGCACAGATCTATCACACAGGCGGAACATCGACAAGAGAGCCAGGCAGCCCCAATACACATACCCTTCCTCGCCCAAACGAAGGCTCCGTCATGGCGAGCGCAACCCCAACACAAGCCAAACACGCAAGGTCAGGATAGAGAAACTGAGGCTCAGAGAGGGGCAGCGACTGGCCCCAGGTCACACAGCGAGTCAGGAACGGAGCTTTACTACAACCCCAGCCTCCAGATTCCTGAGTACCACATAGCCATCCGCCGGCCCTCAACCACGCGGGCTAAGAACAACATACCCAAGGAACTTCAGTCCCAGCGTCCCCGCCTCCGAAGGGCCAGGACCTTGGTCTTTGCCCCGTGGGTCCACCGGCCAAACTGCAGACCGTGCCCGCCCGAGGGCCGGGCCCGCCGCCGCTCCCCGCCCCCCGCCCCGAGTCCCAGCCCAGCTACCCACAGCCCGTCAAAGACCTGCAGAGTCGCAGTCCCGAGAACCGGCGGCGGCGGACATTTCCCTGCCTGCTTCTTCAAGCTCTTCATCACGCCGCCCGCACCGCCCCACCCGCTCCGCCCCCAGAGAGTCCCGCCCCGCGTGTCAGCTCCGCCAATCGAAGGCTTATCTTTTCCATAGCCCCGCCCCTAAACAGAAATGCGCCCGCCCCCGTAGCCGCACCTCTTCCAATCCCCACCATCCGTTGCGAGACGGATACCTGCCTCCGCCAATTTCGGCGCAGCGCGACCGGGTGCCTGGAGGCGAGTTCCAACCGAGCGGCGTGGGCGGCTCGGGCTCCGGCTGGGTGCACCTGTATCTGGACAGCCACAAGAACTCAGGATCCGGAGTTGCAGGGTCGAAACCTGTGGCGGGGACATGGAGAGAATGATGAGCCACGGGCTTGAAGAGCCGGTTCCACCTCTGCATGACTGTAGGCCGGTGAGCAAGTCGCTCAGCCTCCCGGGAGGGTCTCAAGGCCGGTTTTCCCTGCGCACTCGGTGCGTTTCAATTCAAATCCAATAATAAACGTGAAAACAAAAGTAACCTTCGCGGCTAAAACCCGCGCTAGTCCTCCGTGACAACTATGTGCCAATGTCCGTGCTTCCTGTATTACTCCTTAATCCTCACTACTAACTTCAGGAGGTAGGGAACTATCCCATGGCGGGGAGCTCAGAGAGACCTTTAGTCTAAGGTCATGGAATGGGAATTCAAAAAGCTGTGAAATCTCCGTCAGCGACTGGTAAACTACTCCAAATAAACACACACTCTAAGTAAAAGCAGTGTGCTTGCTCCGGGACATGGCTTCAGGACAAGTCATCTCAAAGGCAAGTCCTCTGGTTCCCCCTTAACCAGATTGCCAATCCTTCTAGAAATCTTTGAGCGGTTCTCCCTCTCACTGAAACCTAGTTTTGTCTCAGCCCCAAAGGCTTTGGATTCCTATGCTCTTTTGCCTGCTCTTTAAAACTGCATGGACCCCCCCAGGGGCGCCTGGGTGGCTCAGTTGGTTAAGCCACTGCCTTCAGTTTAGGTCATGATCCTGGAGTCCTGGGATTGAGTCCCACGTCCTGCTCTCTTTTTAAAAAATAAATAAAATAAAACTGCATGAACCTGACCAGACTGAATTGGATTTGCAAGAGCATCATAAATGAAGAAATTTGGGTTCTAGGCCCCAGGGTTGCACTTCCAGACCTGCTTTTAAATTCTTTTCAGCATTTATATACTGTTAACCCACCCTGGGCCTCATCTGATCCTCACAAAACTCTTGGAGTAGTAGAGAAGGCACGTTCATATCTCCACTGTACGAATGATAAAGCCAAGGCCTAAAGAAATAAAATATATTGTTCACGGGGCGCCTGGGTGGCTCAGTTGGTTAAGCAACTACCTTCGGCTCAGGTCATGATCCCGGAGACCTGGGATCGAGTCCCACATCAGGCTCCCTGCTTGGCGGGAAGCCTGCTTCTCCCTCTCTCACTCCCCCTGCTTGTGTTCCCTCTCTGGCTGTGTTTCTCTCTGTCAAATAAATAAAATCTTAAAAAAAAAAAAAAATATATATATATATATATATATACACACACACACATATATATATATATATTGTTCACATTCACAACTAGGAAGTGGCGGAGCTGGGATCTGAACTAAAATCTCCAGACCCCGTGGGCATGAGTTAGAACCTGGGTTCCAAATCTTGTCATATTACTTTAATTGATGAATGAACTTGAAAGTTACTTACCTTCTCTATAGTTTACTCATCTATAAAACAGGATATCTACCCTTTCGTATTGGTCAAAAGACAGAACAGGAAAACATGGTCGGTGTGCATTGTCTAGATGCCTAGAAAAATGTCTGGGACAGTAGGTGCTCATTTCATTAGTTACTTCTTTTCTCTAACTGTGGTTTCTTGTCCAAGGTAGTTCTATGCCCTGGCCTTTTGTGCTGCACATTATCCACCAAGAACTGGGTGGAGAAAACCTATTTCCTTTCACCTTTTACCTCACACCTCATCCTGGACTCCAGTCCCTTTATCTATAAAATGCAAGGGTTGGGCTGGTAGACACCCAAGAGCCTTCGGCAGTGAGTCCTACCTTCCTAGGCCCCTCCCTGAGGAAGTCCACATGGGATGATGCCCAGAGAAGAACTTGATTCAGTGCAGGGTCCTGCTGGTTGTCCCAAGTGTGGGCCCCAGAAGGCAGAGCAGGGAAGACAACCGATGGACACAGATTTAAGCCTTAAAGAGGGAAGTCAGCCTCGACTCCTCTCTCCATCCCCACAGCTGACCTCAAGCTCTGTTATTCCATTCAACATCCATCCATGAAGTATCTACGAAGTGCCAGGCATTGTTCTAACCACTGAGGGTAAAGTTGTGAACACAACTCAAACTCACTGCCCCTGGGGACACCTTCATTCCCTTCAGCTTGAACTGTCCAGTGTACCCTCTCCTCCCCATTCCCATTCCTAGACCCTAGCCTGAGCCTCAGTTTTGTTTGTTTGTTTTCTTTTAAGATTTATTTATGGGGGGGGTGGGGAAGAGGGAGAGAGAGTCTTAAGCTGACTCCACACTAGGCATGGAGCCCGACCTGGGGCTTGATCCCATGACTCTCAGATCACCACCAGAACCGAAACCAAGAGCCAGGCGCTCAACTGACTGAGCTACTCAAGCACCCCGCCAAGCCTAAGTTTTTTACACTTGAACCCCTGCAATACACTCCCATTGACCTCCCAGCTCTCGGCTCTCTCCTTCAGCACTCTTGCCAGAGGAATTTTTCCTATATGCAAATCCTACCTTTTCATTCCTTTGTTTAAAACTCCTATAGCTCACCACAAGCTGTATGGCAAAGTCCAGTGACTTTGTAGGTGGTTAAAACCCTTCCCCAAGACATCTGTCCCGGCCTCTCCTGGATCAGCTCCCTCCATACTTTCCTGCCCCACATTTGATCTCACCTAACAATCTTCTCTTGCCCCTTTCCCCCTTGTTGCCTGCCTCATTCATCTTTTAGCTCTCAATTACACATAACCTCCCCAGACGAAGGCTTTCTTCACAGAGCTCTTTATATGGGATAGGGTGGCATGAGCTTAGGAAGCCCTTGTAAAAGATTCTGCATCAAAACACAAGAGCTTGGGGTGCCTGGATGGCTGTTGGTTAAACGTCTGACTTGGGCTCAGGTCATGATCCCAAGGTAATGGGATCAAGCCCCACATGGAGCTCAGCATCAGGCTTTGTGCTCAGCGGGGAGTTTGCTGGTCCCTTGTCCCTATACCTCTGCTCCTCCTTTCCCCCACCTCTCTCTCTGCTCATGCTCTCTTTCTGTCAGCCCCAAATAAATAAAATCTTTAAAACAAACAAACAAAACCCATAAAAGTTCAAGCTCAGACTGTCTAATCCTGTCTAATCCTGGCTCCATGGTTTACCAGCTATGACCTAAGACGCTTACCCTCTCTGAGCCTCAGGTTCCCAGTCTGTAAAATGGGGGCATTGCTAATAACTACCTACTAAGGCTGCAGAAAGGAAAATGACATGATGTGTGAAAAGTTCCTAGAGTGGGGTCGAACACACATTGCATCAACAGTGAATGTTGACTAAGTTCTGGACCCTCTTGTACAGAAGGAAGAAACAGTTTCTGAGCTCCTACTATGTGCCGGGCACTTTCACATGTGTTATGCTATTTAATTCTCACAACTCCATGAGGAACATATTCTTTACACTCACAAGCCTACAAGCCAAGGTTCAGACAGGTAAGGTGGTTTGCAGCAAGTCACATGGCTAGGGATTGGCAAACATAGTTTTCAAAGGCAAAGAGGGGTCTGTGTAGCTTCAAAGTCCATGCTCTTTGCTATTTACTATTATCACCCCTCCTACAGGCTCTACAGTGCAATGGATAGCACATTGGACTTCTATTACCCCTCCTACATCTACTAATAATAATCATAAGATGAGTTATCCTTATTAGTTGAAACTTTGGAGACAAATTTCCCCCTGCTCATGGGATAAACTTTAAACCCCTTAACCAGGCATTCAAGGCTCTGTAATCTTGTTTCTACTTCCTTTTCTCATGTATGCCAGGTTGCACCCAAAGCCAGTCTCCTTCCTGGAAAACCAGGGAGCTAAGTTGGGAACCCCTGGATGGTCCGTCTCCGCGTTGAGACCATGATGGAAGGGAGGTATCCCCCACCCATTCCCACAGAGACAAGGTGTTGGCTGGAAAGGAAACAAGTAATAGTATTAGGTAACACTGAAGCCCAACACCTGGTGGTCAGATTTGCATGTTCTGTGGCTAATCCTCTGTTCTGTACAAACTCTCCTTTACCTGCCTGGCTGAAATACTTATCTAAACAAATTTTGCTCCAGAAGCCACTAACCTCTCACTGCTAAGCCAAAGCCAGACTCCTCAGCTGCAGTGGGAGAGAGAGCAGGGTTCAAGGGCAGGAGAGCCCATGTGCCTGGCTTCTCTTGGTTCCAGCTGTGGTTGCCAGAGAGAGGGAAGATGGGCCTCTAGAAGTTTCTGACCCGCCAACTTGTAAAAGATTCTGCATCAGAATCACAGCCTACCCTGTACAGCCCTGCCTAGAGCCAGGAGGACAAAGGGGGTTCTGCTGGACTTAAAACTCAGGTCTGGAAATGGGAAACCAGAAATGCAAACACATGGTTGGCTCATGGCCTGAGGGCACTGTGGCCTCCTGCCAGCAGTTTTGAGAGGGCACAGAAATGGTGGAGTGTAGGACCAAAGGGTGGAAAGTCAACTGGCAGTGGGTAGGTCAGTGCCCAGCCAACGCCCCACCCCACCGCAGAGAACCTGAGGTCTTACCTACCTGAACAGGCCCTGGCAACTTCTTGGAGGAACATCCTGGTGTGTGAACCAAAGGGCAGCTGGAATATGAGGCTGAGCTCTGCTGTGTCCAGCTGGACGGTCACATCTGAGCCTGCACAGAGGAGGTAGGAATTGAGCCCTTGGCCTCCAGGAACCAAGTGCTAAGGCTGGCGGCCCCAGAATGGAGAATCAGATTCTCAAGATCCCAAAGCTCCTTCGGCCCTTAAGCAGTTCACCCATATGAAGGTACTTAATTTCTCTGAGCCTCTGTTACCTCGTCCATAAAATAGGGATGAGAAGAGTGATAACCCAAAGCTCCTAGCACAGTGCCTGGCACAAGAGAACCAGGGATTAGATGTTCGTTTCTGTTGTTAATTACCACCGCCCCCACTACTGCAGTCTAGCAAAAGAGATAAACATTAAACCAAGATTCACCAGCGATAATTCAATCAACGTGAGTGCCAGAGACCTGGTGAGGATGAAAAAAAGGAATGGGGTACGATTGAGGCTCAGACAATTTCAGAAAGCTCAACACAAGCTTCCTGGAAAAAGTCCAGTGTGAGCTGAGTCCCTGAAGGATGAGTTGGCCAAGTGAAAGGGGATGTGGAGGCTTTTAGGAAGAGGGACCAACACGGGCAGGGACTTGGTGGGGGAACGTATCATGTTTGAGGTGATGGAAGCCATTCAGAGGATTCCAAGCACAGCAAGGAGGAGGAGAAAGGCGGAGCTCACGCCAGAGAGGTGGGCGGGCCTGATCCTGCAGCGTGCTCTTATTTCACACCATTCTTCTCTCTGTAGCTCTTTTACCCCTGGCCCCAGCTGGGACTCATGCTGGAAGGACCACTTACCAAGAATGTAGAGTTCGCCATCCAGGGACACTGTGAGGAGGGAAACGCAAAGGCCCTTAGTCATTGAGCTCCCTAGCTCCTGCAAGGGCAGACATGGCCTGGTGACCCAGAGGAGAGGGACTCATACCGCCCAGCCCATGGCACCTTCTTCCAGCGTAAAATCCTGCGAGACTGGCACTATCTGGTCCAAAGAGACATCGTCCCCCGTAATGGCCATCCTCCGGTGTGTATACAGGAAGATACTAAAGGTAGGAAACAGGGTGAAGACAGGGCCCACTGGACGTCCCTCAGGCCCATTGTGGCGGCCTTGGGTATTCACATTCCCTCCTTGGTCCCCAGGGTTGTGCTGGTCATGCCCAGCTATGCACAATCCTTATGCCCTCTCTGTCCATGGTACCCACCAGGGACCACAATGGATAGGTCCTCCAAGCTGAATGTATCTCATTTTTGGGGTGCCCCTGCCTTGTGAGGGAAACACATGCGTGATTTAGCCATTGCGGGTGACAGCAACAGCACAACTCCAGCCACCCTCTTCCCTCTCTGACCACAGTTTTGGGATCTGTAAAATGAGGGTGGCAGGTTAGAAAATGTCTCATGCCCTTCGCTCCCAGCTCTGAGACCGTGAGGTTCACCCTCTGGTTCTGAGACCTTTGATAAGTAGTCTTCATTCTCTCTCTGCTTCTGAGTAATATGTAGGCATAACTAGCAACATTTTTTGAGTACTTTCTATGCCCTTCACAGGGTCTGAAGCATGTTACAGGTACTAACTCACTCTAACCTTTAATCTGGACAAACTGAAGTACAGAGGTTGCTGGCTCAAGATAACGGGGCTCAGGGGACACCTGGATGGCTCCCTAAGCGTCCGACTCTTGATTTTGGCTCAGGTCATGCTCTCAGAGACAGAACCCTGTGTGGGGCTCCATATTGTGGAGCCTGCTTAAGATTCTCTCTTTCCGGGGCGCCTGGGTGGCTCAGACACTCAGGTGTCTACCTTTGGCTCGGGTCATGATCCCAGAGTCCCAGGATCGAGCCCCACGTCAGGCTCCCCGCTCGGCAGGAAGCCTGTTTCTCCCTCTCCCACTCCCCATGCTTGTGTTCCCTCTCTCACTGTGTTTCTCTCTGCCAAATAAGTACATTAATTAATAAATAAAAAGAGTCTCTCTCTTTCCCTCTCTCCCTGCTCCTCCCTCGCCCCACTTGCTCTCATGCTCTCTGTCTAAAACAAAAAGAAAAAATGGTCATGTGGCTCAGAAGTAATAAAACCTGGATTTGAACCCAGGCAGAAAGACCATGCAACTCAAGATCTGGACAAGTACATTAAGTTATCTATGCTTGAGGAGTTCCTTCATCAGATTTTTGAGGATTTAATGAGCTAATACACTTTGGAGGGCTTAGAATATAGCGTTCAAACAATATTAAATATCATTATTATAATTAATCTTGAAAACTTCGACTGGGCCCCAGAGCGATGGCTGACGTCCAGCTGGAGGGTATGGTGAAGAATAACCCCAAGGCCCGACAGGCAAGGACCAAACCCCTCACTTACGCATATTCCTGGCTACCTCTTTTCGGGCGGTGGCGCACGAGTCCCAGGAGGCGGCTCTGCCTGCTGTCTCCCTCACACAGCACACCCTGTAGTGCCTGCTGCATACGGTCAAGGGGAACCAAAACGAAACCGAGGCCAGGCCTCTTCCAACCCAGCCCAGTCCACCTTCCCTGCCTTTCTGTCACTCATCCAGATTCGCTGTGTGACCTTGGGCGAGTCACTTCACTTCTCTGATCCTTCCTCATCTGTGAAATGGGGAATGATAACCCTCAACTTCACAGTAGGTTGGGAGGATAACAGAGTATTTAAAGCACTGGGCAGAGTCCAGGACTGAGCAAGTACTTAGTAAATACTGGTTTCCTTCTCCCCTGATGGCACAGAGAGAGGGGGGAGAGCAGATAGACACACAGAGAGGGTCCATTCCAATTCCCAGGGTCAGGGCGGGTGCTGGGGCTGGGACCTCAGTGCTGGGAAGGATATGATGATGCAGTATTCCCCCTCAGCCAGGGTCTCCTGGATCGCCACAGACTGGTCCATGCTAGGCCCTGCTGAGCAGACACACCCTGGGGAGACAGCAGATAGGAGCCCCCTTTGGTCAACAAGTTACCCAGGAGGTGATGAAGCTGCCTCAGAGGGCTGAGGGGCAGGGAGGAGGAGCCCTTGTAAAGGGAGAGGGTAGAGGAGACCTGACCATCTTCTTCCTCCTCCTTAGATGGGCCTTTTAGTTTCTAGGGAAAGGAGCCACCCCTTTGGCTCTGAAGGGATGTACAATTTGTTGTACCACCTTTTGTCTGGAAGGGCATCCAGTTGTTTGAGTGGGGTCCTGTCAACTAGTTGGAAGGTGGGTGCCTTGTTCCCTTACTGGAGAGGGAGACACGGTCCCACTGCCCCTGGGATAGGGCTCTGTCTTGCTTTTTGGGGAAGTAATCCTGGTGGCACCTCTCTGGGGGGTATCCATGGTGTATCTGCATGGGTTTGGGGGGAAATGTTCTGTTCTCAGGAAGGGAGGTGTCTCATCCTGGACAGGAACCCCAATCCTGTTCCACTTTCCTTGGAGACAGGAAAAAACATCCCATTGCTCTGTGGCCCTCACCCCCGCTCAGCAGGCCTCATTGCATCAGCCACAAGCCCCAGGGTGTCCAGTTTTGACAGCCGCAGGACAAGGGTCTCAGCCCTCAGTTTGCTCACTCCCTCCTGCCCAGCTCTGCCCTGGCTTCCCAGCTCTGCACCCGCTCCCTGCCCCCTGCCATTGTCGCCTACCTCCTGAGCTGTCCCTGCTGGGTATGTGGGACACTTCGGCCCCGGCCGGCTAATGACTACATTTCCCAGCAGCCCCCGCGACACAAGATGGTCAGCCAGCCTGCAAGTCCCAGCATGCCCGCACCAATCACAGGGGGCGTCGGTGGGGGGGGCTCCCACCCCCCATTAACTCCTTAGGTCCTGGGCTACACTGGGTTCCCGGTTCCTGAAAGGTTTTCTTAATGACTGCTCTAACCTCCACTCTGGCTCTCCAAGTCTTGGGGCCAGACCGCCTCACCCAGGGCCGGGAAGGTAGATGGCGACGTCTGCCTTAAGGGAAAAAAAGAATGCATTTTCATTTTCTCTTTTGTTCCATCCTCAACTCCTCTGATCCCTGTTGGCCAAATCTGGCCTCGACTGGAGCACTTTCTCCACACAGACCTACCTTGTCCTAGCATGAAGAAGAGCAGCACTGTTGAAGAACCATCACCTCTGTTTCCCAGATGGAGAAACTGAGGATCAGAGAGGTTAAACAGTGTGCCCAAGCCCTACAGCTAGCAAGTGGCAAAACTGGTCTCAGCTGAAGTCTCGCTCCAGCTTCCATGCATTGACTGTGCCGCACACTACCACCTTCCCTCCCTTCTCCCCGTGTGTTATGAGTGCGTGACAAGAGCACCTGGTCATGCCTGCCTTATGGGCCTGCTGGAAGACAGTGGATGTTAGTGTGCTTTGTAAAGGGGTAACCTATTCCTGTGCACTGCCAGCAAGAGACCCAATCCTCCTCCTCTTCCTTCCTCTCCCTCTCCCCCTCCTCAGGGAAGAGAGAGGACATGGGAGGGGGGCCCCTCAGCTCTCAAGACAGCCTGTGGCTCTCAAGCCCCGTCCCCTGATTTACCCACTTTCTCCTTTTGGGCCTTAATTTCTGCATCTAAGATAAGGAGTTTGTCCCAAACGTCCAAGCCCTCAGGGCCCATGGTCACAGTTTTCTGCCCTTTGAAGAAGTCCCTCCCTTGCTAGGAGAAGGTGGCACAGATTTTCCCCTGCAAGAGAAAGTGGGGGCAGGCTAAAGGGTAGGGAACTCCATTCAAGCTGAACAGGGCGTGAATAATACACAGAAGTGAGGCTGGAGCCTCATGCATCTGCCCGCTGGCCCAGCCCCCACTCTGCCTGGGCCTCCGCCTCCCAGAGCAGGCTGTTGTGAAGGAGCCATGTTCCTCTTGAGGGTCACCAGGAGTGTAGTGGGACGTAGCTTGGCCTCTGGGATGGTCAGGTGGCCTAGGCCTGGGAGCCGAGCAGGGCTGCTCGGAGACACCTTCGCTGCAGGAGTGGGGTTGTAATGGCTCTGCAAAGTCCCAGGCCCCACCCCAGAAATGGCTCATATTTGGGGGTGGGCAATCACAATCTGAAACTCCCCACTGTTCTGGCAGACTAGACCAGCACAGAGGTTTGCTCAGGTTCCACAGAGCTTGTGGGGAGGGGAGTGTTGGTGGGGAGAGGGGGAAGGTGGGTCTGGGAGGGGGAACTGGGAGAGGAAGGGTGCACAGAAGGTACAAAGCCCAGACTTGGGGAGTGGCGAGGAAAGTAGATCCCAAAGGTAAGCCAGGCTCAGCGGTTAGGGTGTTGCTAGAGGCTGAGAGTTGGTGAAAACTGAGCTCAGACTTGAGGGCCCTTCAAAGAGTGGGGCTCAGAGTTAGGGGCTTGTGGGTGGGCAAGGCTCAGAGCTCACCTGGCCAATGGGAGGAGTCAGAGTCAGGGCAATGGAGGAGGAGCTCTGGCCCCAGGCTGGTGGGGCTGCTCCAAGGAGCCAAGCCATGTGGGTTGCCACTGAGGCCTGGCACCTAGCAAGGGCCTGGGCTGATGGCCTGGTTGTTGGGCCACTGGGATTAGCTCATCCCCCCACCCCTCCCTGCCCCGTCCTAACTGAAGCTGCACTGGGCTCTCTGTGTATTAAGCAGCACTGAGTCAGATCAGATGGAAGGAGAGAGTGCAGAGAGTGAGGGAAGAACAGGGATAGCCAGTCCTGGACCAAACTCAACTCCCTGCCCCAACCGCAACCACCGACTCCTCCTGCTCCCATCAGCATCTCTCTCCCAGCACCTTACTGCAGGCAGGGTGAACAGCAGCCTCAGCCCGCTCGTCACATTGCAGCAGCCCTGCTCCCTAGGCTCTGTTTGGCTAAACTTCGCCTCCTGGCAGCACATCTCTGAAGCTGTGTGTATCTGCAGACAGGTTTGAACACCGTGGCTCCATTCCCATGGGGTGAGGGCAGCAGGAGGCTATCTCGTCCTGGACAGGAGCAGGGGCCGGCTGACTTCACCCCAGGTTCTGGGCTACCAGTTAAGACTGGTAGGAGAGGAGGAGAAGGAGAGAGGGGACCACTTCAGGGAGCAACCAGCTCAAGGGTCACGGGTCAAGGAAAGGTCAAGTGAAAGAGGTCATGAGGTCAGGGAAAAGGAGGAGCAGTCCCAGGGTCCAGCAACAATCATGAGTTAGGGTTGGTCACAGGGTCCAGGAAGGGCTGGAGTCCCTGGGCTGAGGACAGCTACTTCTGAGCAGAGCAGCCCCATGGCTACTGTTGGCCACAGGTATCTTCTGTTGGGGTGCTGCGGGAGCCAGAGAGCGAAGGGCCCAGCTGAGGGCTGCACACACGGGGCAGTGCTCCCGAGGTACTGACGTGATGCTTGGCAGTAGTCCCTCTCTATGCTCACCCCTTCTAATTTCGTTTTCCTTTTGTAAGTAATCTCTACTCCCAACATGGGTTCGAACTCCTGACACGTTGAGATCAAGAGTCACAGCTCTCGGTACTGGAGCCACCCAGACGTCCCTACTTCCACCTCTTTACCACCAGGCACCTCACGCTGCTCCCTTCCCTCCAACACCACATCAACACCTCTCCAAGAACTGTTTCTGAAAGTGAATAGGTCAAGAGGAGGGCCCAGAGGCTCTCCAGATGTCTATGTCAGTGTGAAAGGAAGGGCCTCCCACATCAGCCTCTTTTCCTCCTCCCCAGTTTGGGTAGATGAGGCTGGAGGGGTAGCTTGAGTGTGAGAGGGCCAGACACTTAGCAGAATCAGAAAGCCTGGCTCCAAATCTGCTTTACTTTTGGCTCTTGCCCATCTACTTTCAATTGTGCACCTCTCCATGGCTAGGGTACCACTCCCCTAGCCATCGACCCACCTGCACACCAGAAGCTATGTGTGCATGATGCAGCCCCTGGAATCACTTGTCAGCTCTGAGAATTCCTTCCGACATTGCTGCCACTGGGGACACCGGGGACACAGACAAAAGAAGGAAACACAGCCGAAGGATGTCCAGACCGTAGTTAGAGGGAGAAAAAGCCAGTGGGCAGCACGGGCAGATTGAAGGACCCCCATCCCAAGGTCCCACTGGAACATGTCTATCTGTGTAGATCAGAAACCTGGTAGGTAAAGAGGGCTCTCAGGAGTGACAGGAGGATGGGGAGGCTGTGTCCTCCAGAACCCACCTGGAATGGGAGAACTCAGGCTGGCTGGTTGTAGAAAGGGTGGTATGTGGGGAGAGACCAAGGGTCCATCCTCAGCATGAGAGCTCTGAGGTGAGGCTGCTAGCAGGATCTGAACAATGAGGGATAGCCATCATCCCAAGGATAACATCATGCAGGGGGAGGAGAAAAATCCCAGTAGGCAGAGGCAGGCAGAGAGAAAGGGGTAAGCAGGCTCCCCACTGAGCAGAGAGCCCGATGTGGGGCTCAATTCCAGGACCCTGAAATCATGACCTTAGCAGAAGGCAAAGGCTTTAACCTACTGAGCCACCCAGGCGCCCCTGTTTAGGGTACTCTTTGTGAAGCCTTCCAGCTCAAGTTGACCCCAGGGAGGGAACAGAAGGAAAGTGGAGGAAAGGGATGGCCAGTTGGGTCTGGACACAGATCAGTGGGCTTTCCTCTCACAGATGGGCCTGAGGAGATTCCCGTTTCTGGTAGTTTCATCCCAAGATCAGCCTCTGGGTTCAGCAAGATCAGTCTTGGGGACAAGCCCAGGAATGACTCCTTGGCAGCTTCCCGCCTGGCCTTCCTTCTCTGGTGAAGAGCCTTTCTTCTTGAAGAGGGAGCTGAGTCACCTGTTCTTAGCAGGAAGTGCCCTGGTCTCCATCAGGAGGTGGAGGTTCAAACTCCATGTCTAAGGGAGAGATTCTTATAAGACTCAGGAACCAAGAATAGACGTCTGGGCATTTATGAACCCTTACAATGGTGTGCAAAAGTACCTATGCACAGGGCACCTGGGTGGCTCAGTTGGTTGGGTGACTGCCTTCAGCTTGGGTCATGATCCCAGAGACCTGGGCCCGAGTCCCGTGTCGGGCTCCCTGCTCAGCGGGAAGCCTGCTTCTCCCTCTCTCACTCCCCTTGCTTGTGCTCCCTCTCTGGCTATGTTTCTCTGTCAAATAAATAAAATCTTAAAAAAAAAAAAAAAGTACCTATGCACATGTATTTTCCTGCAGAGAAGGTCCACACGATTTTTTTTTTTTTTAAGATTTTATTTATTTCACAGAGAGAAACACAGCCAGAGAGGGAACACAAGCAGGGGGAGTGAGAGAGGGAGAAGCAGGCTTCCCACTGAGCAGGGAGCCTGATGTGGGACTTGATCCTGGGTCTCCGGGATCATGACCTGAGCCGAAGGCAGTCGCTTAACCAACTGAGCCACCCAGGCGCCCCACGATTTTTATCTTTGTATTTTTTTTTTAAGATTTTATTTGTCAGAGAGAGAACGTGCACAAGCAGGGGGAGCAGCAGGCAGAGGGAGAAGCCAGCTCACTGCTGAGCAGAGAGGCTGATGTGGGGCTCAATTTCAGGACTTTGGGATCATGAGCCAAGCCGGAGGCAGACGCCCAACCGAGCCACCAAGTGTCCCTGGTTGTCCCCACACATACATGTCATTCCTCATCCAAGTGTCCCTACCTTTGTATTTTCCAAAGGAATCTAGGATCCCAGAAAGATTAAGGACCTACTGCTGTAAGCTGGGAAGGAACCATAGAGCTCCTGCCCGAGCTGGTCAGGGCACTGCCAGGAGCCCTGTTCTTGCTATGGCCCCTGAAGTCCGATTTCAAGGCGTCCCCTCTGGGAGAACCACTTCTGCTAGTCTGTCCACACCTCCACTGAAAGCTCTGTACACCTCAGGCCTAGTGGAGTTGGCTGGAGGGCTTTCTCCCTGTCCAGGTTGTCATTGAGCCTCCACACCTCTGGTTTCTGCTCCCACTCACTATCTCTCCTTCACCTAATCCTCAAGGTTTGCAAATCCAGATGGGACATGAAAGGCACTAAAAAGTATTTGGATTGGGGCACCTGGGTGGCTCATTTGGTTAAGCGATTGCCTTTGGCTCTGCTCATGATCCCGGAGACCCGGGATCAAGCCCCACATCGGGCTCCCTGCTCAGCGGGAAACCTGCTTCTCCCTCTCTCAATCCCACTGCTTGTGTTCCCTCTCTGGCTGTGTTTCTCTGTCAAATAAATAAAATCTTAAAAAAAAAAAAAAAAAAGTATTTGGATGAATGTAACAAAGAAAAGAATCCTTAGCTGTGACAGGGAAGAGCCCCAGGGTTTCTCTGAGGCTGCAGTGGTGCCCAGATCGCTGGGCGGTGGTTACCTGGACAAGGGTGGTGATGGCAGGACTCCTCAGAACCTGGTCCCACCTCCCCTCCACGTGGTAGAATACAGGTCCTTGTGCTGACCCTGGAATCCAGGTACCCACTCCTAAAGAGGAGGCTCTGAGGGATGTGACAGTTGGAAAGCAGGAAGGACATCCCCTGGGAGCCCGAGTGCTGCTACTTCGCCAAAAGGAAAGCTGGACAGAAGTGCCCTCCCCACATTTCCAACTTTCAAGGCTTTATTGAACTCCCTTCCCAAATGGCAGGATCTCCTTGCACTGGGGGGCCAGTTTTTGGTATTCAGTGCTTCTAGCTGCTCAATTAGATTTAAATATCCATTCACTGTGCTTCAGGAGCTCAGTCCTCGGGGGAAGTTGTCCAACTGGTGTTTTAAGCAACAGGAGGAGTCAAAGCACAAATGAACAGGTGAGGAGCTGCCTGAAGGGATGGTTAAATCAGGAGAGAAAATACCAGCCCAGAGTGACATGCCACAAGGGCGGATGGGGTGGTGAGACCTTACTGCCGTGGGGGCGACCAAGGCAACACAGGAGCGTGAGGTAAAGTGCTGGTTCCGGAGCTGGGATTTTTCTTTTTTTTTTTTTAAGATTTTATTTATTTGACAGAGAGAAACACAGCCAGAGAGGGAACACAAGCAGGGGGAGTGAGAGAGGGAGAAGCAGGCCCCCTGCCAAGCAGGGAGCCCGATGTGGGGCTTGATCCCGGGTCTCCGGGATCATGACCTGAGCCGAAGGCAGTTGCTTAACCAACCGAGCCACCCAGGCGCCCCTAGGAGCTGGGACTTTTTTTAAAGATTTTTTTTTTTTTTTTTTTTTAAT